>WWET01002555.1:35516-57467 GCA_011038615.1 Limnodynastes dumerilii
AAGTACTCCTTCAGGGTGTGTAGGGGATGGATAGAGGGAGACCGAGCTCCTACTGCGGAGGAAGGTCCAGGAAAAGCAGACTAGGTACCAATACAGTACCGGAAATATGCGGGGGGTGGGTCGCCCACAGAGGAGGCGATAAGCAAACATGTTGGTAATGTGTGAAAGGGGAAAGGTAGAGAACGTGGTGGGACTAGGAGTGGAGCGAATGATAGCAATCAATCATACATATAAAATAACACTAGAACATTAAACCACAAACCTGCGGAAAAAAGGGGGGGTTAGTAAACCAATACAAGCTATAGCATAAAATATAACAGTAGGAAAAATATGAGAGTATAAGGTTAAAATATATAGTTAACATCGGTAGAATCTCACGTGATCCAGGGAAAAAAAGTCTGAGAAGTCCAGAAAGACTACCGCAAAAACTGTAATGCGGCAGGGATCTTGGAAGACCAGGATCGCAACATGCAGACAGTGAGGACCGACCATGTGTATGCTGCATACATCATCCAACTACGCAGTGGTCCACTCAGGTGGGGGCGGTCTTCCTCTAGAGGAACCCGAAGAGGAGGGTGCCGAGTCCCCAGGATCCGAGAGGAGGCTAAGTAGACGAAGCGTGTGAAGTCCTTGGTCCAGGGTCTTTATCACATGTGTATTGCCGGAGTGGGAGAAAATGAGTTGGAAAGGGAACCCCCACCTGTAGCGAATGTTGTTAGAGCGCAGGATTCTTGTGACCTCTGCCAGATCCCTGCGTTTCTTCAGGGTAGAAGGAGCTAGGTCTTGGAAGACTTGTGGAGAAGTCTCTTGGAAATCAATGGCAGGGGAGTTCCTAGCAGCTTGTAAAATGCGCTCTTTACTTGCAAAATAATGAAGTCGGATGACAACGTCCCGAGGGGGCTGTCCAGGTGAGGGTTTGTTGCGGAGGGCCCGATGAGCTCGATCCAAAAGAAGGTCTGTACTAGTGGCCGTTGGGACTAGATGCTTGAACAGGCCCTCAAGGTAGTCAGGCAGGTCAGAGTTGGAGATGGATTCCGGTACATTCTTGATGCGGAGGTTATTGCGCCTCGAGCGGTTCTCTTGATCCTCAAGTTGCTCTTTCAGGGAATCTAACTCAGCACGGATCGCAACCAGATCTTCCTCCGTTTGCGTTTGATAGGTGCATAATTCGTCTGTTTTCTTTTCAAGTGAGTCAGTGCGAGAGCCAATGGCAGCGATTTCAGTGCGCAGTTCAGTCAGCATGGCACGGATCTCAGTTTGAATAGTAATTTTGACTTGAGAGGTGATCTCTGATATACTGGGATGTTGAGGTTCGCTATCAGACTCAGGCTGAGGAGACTCTTGAGGAGAGGGGGGCGACGGAGAAGGTGGTTTCTCACGCTTAGAGAACATGCTTGGGGTGTGAGGCGGCTTTTTCTGTCTGTGAGACATGTTAACAGCTGGGATAGTACGGACTGTAGTATTGAGTGTTATAGAAGTAAAAGTGCGCAGTGTGGTTCTCTCTGTACGTACAGTTTAGTCCCACCAGGTTCTCATGGGGTTAGTGAAAACAGTGCAGCATAGCGATCAGGTATACAGAAAAGCTATTCTTATGAGTTGGGGTGAAATCTGTTAATGGACTTGTATTATCCTCCAGTGGAATACAACCGAGGCTCGCTCGCCCAGAACCACTTTCAGCCAAACCAGGGAGACATGCAAAGAATGCAGGACTTATACAGTAGTGAGGCTTGTGCTGCCCTCCGGTGGTAGAAGACGGTCACCAACTGATCCCAGAGATGTGCCCAATTTAGAATTAGATGATGGAGAATGAGGGCCTTTATAAGATTATTTGCAGAGATAGTATTAGCTGCCACCACAGGGAATGATTTGTAGAGATAATGGGTACAGGCAGTGAGCCCAAGTGAGCTGCCAACCCCTAGGTCAGAGGAGATGAGGGAAGTAGCAAATAGTGTCCTGTATAGAGGGATCCCAGAGGGAAGGACTGCAGAGACTGGCAGTGAGAGTGAGCAGTGCTGGAGGTGGTCAGAGGCTGCAGGGAAAGTGGGAGAGGGCACCACCAGAGTTCCAGGCTGAGGGAGAAGGGGGATTATGTACCCACCAGAAGGAGCAGGGAGTCCAGCGTGGAAGGCTACTCCGTAGAGGGAGCAAGTTTTACCAATGGCCGCCGGGAGCTGACACCGTGCTGTGAAGGACCAGGGAGCCAACTGCTGTGCTGCGGGACGCCCACCGAATCCAGCAGTAAGCGTTGCGGGAGCCGCAGGCGGGACCAGGCGCCTATCTTCGCACCAGCGAAGGCTCGCGGGAGCGGAGAGAAAAAACAGGGCCTCAGGCGGGCTGGCAGGCGCGCAGTAGGCCCGAGGTCACCAACGGCACCGCAGCACCGCCCAATTTGTATAGTGGGCACTTGTAACGGAGTCCGGTAGCTGAAGAGGGGATCCGGACTGTGGCTGGTGGGAGGTAGTTGGGGAACAGGGTCCCCAAAGCAGAAAATAAGGTGGGTAGCAGGGAGAGCTCTGTGTAGGTGCGTCTGCACAGCTCCGCGACGAGACCACGCCCCCGTTATGTAATGTCTTTTTGCATGTCCCTTCTACATATCTGTGGAACATATTTGGAGCCAAACCATAAAAGATAATAATATTTAGAATTTTTCTTTTTTTTTCTTTATGGTCTATATCATTGATTCTCAACCTTTTTTTGGGGGAGAACCAGTTACCCATTATGGAATAATGTAAAGTACCACTTTGCATATCATGTAGATAATTACCCACACAGTGGCATACTCAGGGGGGGTTTCTGGGCAACCAGAAACCCCTATCCATACATTGAACATTAAAAAAAGAAAGAAAAATGTCCCAAAAAGCGAAAATGCAAAAAAAAGGGCGTGGCTTCATGTGTCTGTGTCCATGTGGGGCAGACTGACTTTGAGGAAGATGGTGTGACCTGTGCTGCAATAGGAAAACAGTTAGGGGTGGTGAATAAGTCACAACAAATTCAACAGTACTTACGCACCGACACAAGCTCTGGTCCATTGTGTAATGTGCTCTACTATCATCTATTAGATCTGTTCCTTCAATATAAAACAACTATTTTAATGTGTGAAATAAGTAAATTATAAATTACCTAAAAAATATAAAAAGGACTTGTTATAGCCAATAACCAATGCAATTCCTTAATGTAGAATTTCAATTATTTTCAAATCTTCATTATAAACTTCCTGCTTTCTCAGAGAACTTTATGGATGTATTACATGTCTTGGTAGTCAGGTAGTACGACCATATTAACAGTCATCTTATCATAGTCACCATCGTATTAAGTAGCTCTTTACAATTTTAAACAGTCCTCATCAATCTCTGCTGCACACACATTCACACACTCACAGGGCTAGGTGTCATTTTTGCCCCGTGCGGCATGACAGTGGGGGTGGGACAGAGCTTGGGTGGGATGGGGGTGGGGCTTATTTGTCTCTTTCGGGCTCCAAAATGTTGGGAGGTCTGCTAATATACCCCACATGTATTACATGCACTGGAAACCCCCATTTCAAAATTCTGTGTTTGCCACTGTACGACCCATATATGTATTTTCTGGGTTTTTGTTATTGTTTACATATTTTTGCAGTGATTTTAAGGTGTTTTCCAAGTATTCTATTTAGGCCTCAATATATTTGATTCATTATGTCCTCAGCCATTTGGTATCGTACGTCCTTATACCATGCCTAGTTGCCCTGATTATCACCTGACAGTGGCCCAAGTACCACGATTGACACTAGTACCAGTGGTTGAAAACCCCTGGTCTATATGAAGGATATAGCTGCAAATGCTCAACAGAAATACATTCTTTAAAGATGGTTTTCATTTACATAAAACTTAATTTGTAATGGTAACATTTGTTTATTTCTTTGTTTTGTAGGTATACTTATTTACAGCCACTAAGAAAATACTGATAATGAGTGCACACGAGATGATTACACAGGAGCTGTGCAAGGAGTCAGAGATGAAAGATGGCCAGTAAGAAATTACATAGAATTAAGTAACAGAAGATTATTATGGTTGTTATTAGTACAAATGTATGAATTGCTAGCACAGACTGCTGCACTGGTCCAATTGTGTATATAAGTATGGGGATGCTAGTTCAAATGCAATTGGGGTATACCATAATAATTACACATTGTCATATGGACTAATTACCATGAATATTATTTTGAAGAACAATGAAAAATGACCAGAAAATGGATGAAAGACTGGGGGCTGTGCAGAACCATGGCGGCCCCCATGCTGATCCGATTCATGTTCTTCATCAGTGATAAGACTGAAACGATGCCCACCTCCTTTGTAATTGGGATTGATGATGCTGTGATAATTGTGTTATTTGTATCAGAGTTTCACCCTTTACTTCTTCTTTATTCCATTGGAGTATCCTTTTGGTTCCACCATCTTGCAGAAAGAAACTCGAAAGCTCACTATTCACTATTCACTGTTCAGTAACCAGATGATTATCCAGCAGTTCATCTAATCTGCCTTTTTATATGTATGTTGTTTCATTTGTGGGAAGTAGATGGTGTTTTGCTGTGTTTGATTGCTATTGTTAATTAATCATTTCTAAAGTCATTAGCTTTTTTAGCTACTTTACTTTGTGCCACCAAAAAGACTATATCATAGAAATATATATTTATTTCCCTAAAAATATTCTGCTTATCTTTTCTTCTCCTTTAAATTCAAGAATATTGTAAGAATTTTTTTTGTTTTACTTTATTTTTTCTTCAGAATCTCTGCATTTTCCTTTGTTCATTTGATATAAATCCATTTTTCATTGCTGTGGATGTGCTTTGCTGTAAAAAATAGTTTGCTTCTTACACACAATGCTAAGCTACATGGGTGCTTGGAGCTCCAGTCATTAAGCACGGAGGAGAAGAGTGCATGCCCCTGCGCTCTCCTCCTTCTCACGGACGCAGATCTGTGAGGAATTGCATTTCTATGCAGATTTTAAGTGCCGGCTTCTTCTACAGAGTTCCATATAGAAGAACTTACGACACGTAACATCTGGCACGCGCATGCACCGATGTTACATGTCAAGGCGACTTATGTAAGAGACTTGTGTATGTCCCCTCTCGTGCCTATCTGTGAATCTGGGCCAATGTTTTTTGCACTTTGTCAGATTGTATAAAAATAAATCCCTAGTGTATGGCCAGCTAAGGTTTACTCAATATGCTGTTGTCCACAGACATTAGGATACTGAATAACGACTTAACTCTTCTAATGTTTTTCATTATATGCCATTTTAGGAGCATCACCCACTAGACAGTAACATTTCTGCTCCTCAATGCCTCTTATCCTTTCTTTATTTGTTGCTTTGTTTACTTGTAGAATGAAGGAGTTTGACGTTCAAGGACACTCTGTTCTGTTAGTGAAGAGTAATGGAGTATTTAGTGCTGTGGGAAACAAGTGTTCCCACTATGGTGCACCACTAAGTAAAGGTACATTTCATACCAATGTCTACTGATCCTGTTCAAATGTTATTATGTAATTATACCATAATCTTTTATAAACTGTACTGGAAACTAATATTAATTATAAAATGCTTTGTAGCTAAATGGTCATAATATATTTGCAATGTGCTTATTTAATGTTTTTTTCTATTTCTTAGGTTAAAAACATTTTTTTAAAGTTTTCTCTCTAGTAATTAGTGCCCCTTAAGTTTCTTCCTATAATTGTTACTGTGTTGTTTGTTTTGTCATGTTGTATAGGTCGGGATAGTTTTTGAACTAATAGTATTTTTGTTTATAACTTTTTCATTACTATGTGTCTTTTCTGTGTTCCTGTGTAATATGACCCATTATAGGCCAGAATAGGCCTTGGGTGTTACTACAAAAATATTTGACTATGAATTTATATGGTAAACACACCCTGTGACCCAGTCCCCGAACTTTTTCTGTCTGCCACCTACAGATCTGTCAATGCAGAAAGTGGTCATATAAAGATAGGATATTGTGTTTCCCACTGTTTATCATTACTCACACCACACAGAAATTAAGATATCTGCCTTGTGCAGCCACTCAGCTGTTTCTGTAACTTTTAGTATATTACAACTTGAATTGTGAGGATAGATTTAAACGGAGGAATGCTTTTATGGCAGACATTACAAGAAATGTTCAAAGTAAACCCACAAGAAATAAGGAGAATCTATGAACATGGATAAGTGTTTCAAAAAATTGGAAAACTTAATCTGTGATGAGACAAGACACTGGTGTGACCAAGTATCTCTAGCGAGTTGATTTGTTTTTGAGAGGATTGGTCATCCCCAGAGTTGCTGCTGTCTATATTCTATGATTATAAACTGAATATATTATTTGTTTCACGCCAGTTAGTATTTTTTCTCCTCCTGGGCGCTGGAGTAACATTTTTTTGAGGTATTCCCTCAAATGTTTTTTTGTTTTAGTATATTACCAGTGAAATTAAGCTGTTAGCTTTATGTCAATAAATAGAAGAAATTATAATAGAAGCAAACCACCATGTACAATTATTTCTTTAAGACAGACAGCAAACTTTTATATTGTTCACAAGGTGCAGTTTTATCAGTGGGAATTATGGGTGATATTATCTAAAGAAAACATATACAACATGGGATTATTTTTGTTAAGGGAAAATGGCCCATTTGTATCAATGTTTATAAGGTCAAGTGATATATTTATCAAATTACATTTTTATACTGGTGACAAGGTAACATTCACTTTAGTTGACACATTAACATCATTCAAGAAGAGCTTTCCAATGTTAGAGTAGATAGACAGATGGACTTTGGAATTATTTATCAATATGATGACTAGTTCACAAAGGGAATTGATTCCTTTCTTACAAGTGGAATGTTAAACAGTAGTTATCATTATTAATTATGTATTATCATAATAAAATTTTAAGGAAATTAATTCATGTACCACTAATAAATACAGGGGGAATTCATTTGCATGGAACTAAAAGGACCAGCACCTAGGTATGGGGAAAAGAGGTATTTAAGGCCAGAGCACATGTGCTGGAGATCAAGACACATAAGTCCAACAGCAGTCCGTATGGGCAGGTCATGGTAATGTCCAGAAATAAGAACTGATTCAGGACTGCCCCTAGAGGCGAGACAGAATACACCAGTCCCTGAACTACTGCTACCATTTTAATTAGTAATGGTTATTTGAAGGACACCAGCCATTCTTATGTTTGCCTTCGCTGTCACAAGTATAGTGGCATCCATTGATGTTGTCGGCTCCAATAAACACTTATTTACACTTCTTTCTGCAATAGAAAGAATCCACATTATTAAGTCTCTTAGTTCAGTTAAGAAGATAAGAAATATAAGTGATTTACTGTGAACAATCTACTGAATTGCAGGCACTCTGGCAGGCGATAGGGTCCGTTGCCCTTGGCATGGTGCCTGCTTCAATGTAAAGACTGGGGACATTGAAGAATACCCTGGATTGGACAGTCTGCCATGTTTTAAGGTATTGTCTGCCATGTGCTTCTGTAACCTATTGGTAATTCATTTGAATCCTGCATGAATTGATCAGGAAGTAGAACATGCTGGGGCACCCTGAATGGCATTATTTATATAAGAAGTAAAACATGCTGGGGCACCACTGAATGGCATTCTTTATATAAGCAGTAAAACATGCTGGGGCACCCTGAATGGCATTATTTATATAAGAAGTAAAGCATGCTGGGGCACCACTGAATGGCATTCTTTATACAAGAAGTAAAGCATGCTGGGGCACCACTGAATGGCATTCTTTATATAAGAAGTAAAGCATGCTGGGGCACCCTGAATGGCATTCTTTATATAAGAAGTAAAACATGCTGGGGCACCACTGAATGGCTTTCCTTATATAAGAAGTAAAACATGCTGGGGCTCCCTGAATGGCATTATTTATATAAGAAGTAAAGCATGCTGGGGCTCCACTGAATGGCATTATTTATATAAGAAGTAAAACATGCTGGGGCACCACTGAATGGCTTTCCTTATATAAGAAGTAAAACATGCTGGGGCACCACTGAATGGCATTCTTTATATAAGAAATAAAACATGCTGGGGCACCACTGAATGGCATTCTTTATATAAGAAGTAAAGCATGCTGGGGCACCACTGAATGGCATTCTTTATATAAGAAGTAAAACATTCTGGGGCACCACTGAATGGCATTCAACGGAAAATGATGAAATCATGAACTATTGTGTGTGTTCCTGGTAACCTTAGAGGCCTGCAGCCTGCGATTTGTGTGGCTTGGTACTGTTTTCTTAAAGTGGTGTAGACCTCAGGTATTTTGTAAGGGAATCAGGTTTCAGGTTTACAAAAGTTAGCAATGATGGTGGGTTTGGTTACAGACCAGGGACAAATTTCAAGGGGGAAACTTGGAATATGCCCCTAAACTCCCACAAATGTTAGCCTACATTTGCCAACAAAAAATAGCTGGAGCTGCATTGCCTGCATAGGCTCTGTGGGATGTGCCACTAAATTTGGGAATACCTGTACAGTGACATAGCTGTCACTGTTTCTGCAATCATTTCTGCATTGGGTTGAATAGCTTGTGAAACTGGAACTGGATACTCTTCTACACATTTGAACCCTGAGATTGTGCATCAAGATCTAAGTAATTACAAATTATTTGAAGGGGAGTGACACATACCAAATAGGTCCTGTTAATGACACGACACAGATGTTGTTAGTGGTGTAATAATAATAATAATTTTAAAAAAATGTAATTTTATGTTTTTAAGTTTCTTTTTTCATTTTTCCCTGGCATGTCAGGTCACTGTGGAGAATGGCAATGTCTTTATTGTTACCAGCAAAAAGGTAAAATACAGACTGTTTATGTGCTGTATCTTGTAATCTACAGAAACCATTGCAACCAGCTCATTGCTTCTTTACTCCTATATATTATTATGTATTTGTAGGCACTGGAGAGTGTAAAAAGGGTAAAAGCCATGAGTGGCCTCTCTGGCACCAACAGGAGCAATGTAGCAATTATTGGAGCAGGTAAATATGACAAATATGTCTAAATGGTGACTGTGCAAAAATAGGAATTATAAGTTAATTTAAACTGATTCATAACCAAGTGAATGTTGCTCATATTTGCAATATTTGTGTCATTTTATGAATGACTTTATTGTAAATAGTTTAACAAAGCAAAATGTAACTTTATTGTTGTTCATTATTGAGGGTTCACTTAGTTTTCATAAACAGCAAAAGACCTGCCTATAGAGAGCAATCAAATTCTGGTTAACACTCTTCTAGTATAGTCTAGCTTAATGCTTAATGGTTGCTAATCTTTCTTAATGGCTGCTGTTTGCAATTACTCCACTTTTTCTCATTAGGAATGTCATGGAATAACCCCTATTCGTCTTTATATTAGTCTTCATATCTCATATTAAGGAAAAAATCTCCAGCTGACAAAAAAATCAGTGAAGAAAAGCTGTAGATGTGCTCTGCCCTGTGCAGTCTTGGTTTGATTGTAATTTAGCATTTGTGGGTATAATCTTCGCTTTTGATGTCTTGTTTGTGCAGGACCTGCTGGCTTGATTTGTGCAGAAACCTTACGTCAGGAAGGTTATTCGGGGAGGATTGTCATTGTGACAAGAGAAAAGCACATCCCATATGACAGGACAAAATTAAGTAAGGTGTGTAACCAGCTAATGTTATCATTGTTTTTTTTGTTTTTTATTAACATTCACAGTTGTTTAACCAGAATCTTTTTGTTAGCACCCTGTCCGTCAGTGCTACTGAATGCATTTTCTTTTGGACTAAAACATGAAAATTGGGAGTTCTTTTTGGAACTCTGCAACTTGGTTCTGTTCGGTCATTAGGATATAGCAGACATATAGCTAGCTTGTAATTGGCCCCGGTCCTTTAACTGGAGAAGATATCCAAAATGATTTTTTGTTTACAGTTAAGATGCCATTCAGTAAACAAAAGTTCTTGAAATCTTGGTCCCCGCTAGAGAATGAGGGGATTATTAGAATTAGGCCTTCGATGAATATAATTAAAATACTTACTGATTTTGGAAAGACTGCTAGCGCTATATAAAGTAGTGTCTACAGCTTTGAAACAAATAACTTGTTGGGGTATCTCTTAATCTACAGGCGATGAGTGCAAAGGCTGCTGAGCTCTACCTACGGCCTAAAGAATTCTTTTCAGAGCACAGTATTGAAGTGTGGACAGAGAAAGAGGTAATTGTTATTGAATCTACAATACATGCCATTCATATAATATTATTATTATCGTTATAAGGCGCCACAAGGTGTCCACAGCGACGTACAATATACAACAAAACACAGTACAGACATACAGGGTAGGGATGGACAGAATAGTATATATAAATACAATGGGCTGGATCCAGACTTTAAATGCACAAACTTAGTTACTCAAGGGCTAAACCATGTTTATTTCAGAGGGAGCCAAGTTAATTGTATTCTTTGCATGCAGGGATATATCTTTAAATTGCTTACTGCACACAGATACTGACCAGCTTTACTATCACACTGTTATTTAGACTTGGGATAGGAAACATGACCTCTCAAATCTAATACTGTTTGCAGCAGATGAAATATGACTCCCCTGAAATCAACATGGTTTAGCCCAGGTGTAACTAAGTTCATGCACTTAACAAGGTCTGGATCCAGCCCAATGTTTCTATTCATTCCGATGGAGAGGAATCGAATCAAGGCAGCGTTAGTTCTAGCGTTGATTTGTCCGCGTCCCAAATTCCCCCTGCAAAAGTTATGAAATTATTGAAGAAAAGCTTGCAGGCACAGCAAGGCAAGGGCCGGTCTATGCAAGCAGAGTGCAAAGACTCCCCATAAGCGTGCGGGCCCTCCCCCCGTTTTATATGATAACACTGCTGTAAAGTGGGATGTGCGTGAGTCGGTGAGGGAACGCATAAAGCCCGGTAACTACGTTGACATGTTTGAAAATACTCAAACAGGGAAGGAGGCCTTGGCTGCTGCCAGGGCGAAAGGGAGGATAGGGGATGACAATTATAAGAACTTTTCCACCTGGGTGGTGGACTTTAGCACTTTTGCCACCTGCTATTTGGAGACCCACCCTACTGAATACATGGGGATTATGAGATATTTGCACCTCATTGAAGACCTTTACACTAACAGTAGATTGGGCATGTGGCGTTCGTATGACGAACATTTCCGGAAGAATCAAGTCTGAAGTGTACAGGAAGCCAGTGGAGGGTTTGACATAAAGGAGAGGCCGAGGTAGAGTGGTGTGAGAGGAATATGAGCCTGGAAGCAGCATTGAGTATAGATTGAAGTGGGGCAAGACAGGTGAGCGAGAGACCTATGAGGAGGAGGTTACAGTAGTCGAGGCGTGATATGACTAAAGAGTGGATAAGGGTTTTAGTAGCTTCATTGGTGAGGAAGGGAATCCTCAATACATGTCATTCATATATTATAATTCAAATAAACCTTTACATAATTCGATACACATTTTGGACTATTTGCAAATGTTGAATTGATAAAGATTTGTGGTACTATTATTATTATTATTATTAATAATAATGGCCCTTATTCACACTTAAGAAGCTTGTGCTTCTTGAACGCGTACTTTTACGCATGCATAGTAGGTCATTTTACGCAATCTACATATCAGTTAGGTGCGTAAATTGTCTCTGTGCAGTCTTTAAAGACGGAGTAGTTTAGTTAGAAAGAGCCTGCTAATGCTGCCTCGGGTAGTGTTTAGGTAGAAGTGGGAGGGATTTAGATTAGCCGGGGTTGGCGGGGGAGGGGCGGGGAGAGGCATTGTCTGTGCGTAGTTTCCTTCTTAAGAAGGAAAATACGCACAGTAAGTTAAGCCCAATAGCACTCTTATGTGCCATAAAATGCCTAAAAATGGGGGGTGGGTTAGGGGCTGCACGAGTGAGTTAGGTGCGATTCTGTCTTATGTGTGAATCAGGGCCAATATTTGTAATAAGGTTTATTTATAAGGCACCACAAAGGGTAATGTACAAACATAGACATAACATGAATATTGAATAAACATAAGTACAACAGGATCAGTGAAACAATTGATGGGCCTCACCCAGAACTAATGACAGCCGATTTACAGAAGCTGATTGTGTAAGTGAGTGATCTACACATACACACACAATATGTTACACAACAGAATTCTGAATATACTGAACTGGTTTCTGTACGTTGAAATATACGCAGTGTGGGGGACATTTATATTGGGCAGTATGGGCAGGATTAGGCACTTGTGTATGTCTGAGCATTCCGCACACACAGAAACTGCCACAGAGTAAGTAAGGTAGAGGCCCGGATCCAGATCTCAGTGCGCTATCTGCTAAAGTCCACATGCGGGATGCACTCCCATACACTTTCCTCTCATGTGCAGAATACTCAGATGTACGAGAGTGCCTAACCCTCTACATACTGTCCAATATAAATGCCTCCCCACCCTCACTGTGTATATTCAAACGTATGGAGGAACTCTCACGCTCCAATATATGGAAACCATTCTGTACATTCTGAGTGCTGTTGTGTAACATCAGGTGCGCACATGCGCAGGACTCTCACAAAGGCTGCCTTAAGCAAGCAACTTGCGTACAATGACTGTGGCTATTAGTTCTGGATCAGCCCCAGGGTTATGGACACAGAAGTCACCTTATGTCTGTATGTGAGAGGGGAGTGTCATGGGAGCACGCTAGTCCCTTGGGCGGACTTCAGCAACTCTGTGCATGCAGAAAGCGCATTGAAGTCTTGGCTCAGGTCCGATGATTCACAGTTGACAGCAAGACAAAAATACAAAGCTATTGAAGTATCAGAGGGAGCAGAGAAGAGACTGCAGAAGGTGGAGGACAGAACCATCAAAACACTTTCTTAACATAGTCTATCAGGAAAGTTACTTCAGTATATATATCCCTTCTAGTTAATGAAATGTTATTGTTAACATTAGGGGTCTGTCCTGAAATCCATGGCATCTATATTTTATGGTATTAATCACCAAATTTGATCACCGATTCATTGATTTACATACACATTGTGAGAGCATCTCTTCCTGAAACAGCATTTGAGCTTTTTTATAATCAATATATTTGGTATATTTGTGATAGATACAGTGTAGCTACATACTATTACAATCCTCAGCGTTACACATTTATTCTGAGTATGTTTTTTTGCTCCCAAAACATATGTTTTAGTTTTTTTTTTTACTAAATATGGGGTAGATCCTGAACAACGTTTGCAGTACGTTTGTTCGCGTAGCGAATTTTCGCGTACGTAAATTCGCTACGCTACCCTTAACACACCCCCTGCACGGACGTATTTTGTGAAAATACGCTACCCAAACCCTACCTTAACTTTTCCTAACGTAACACAATACGTCCGCTAACGGGCGTACAGACTACGCGAACGTACGCAGCTTAGCACGCCCATACTGTACACTTTAAATACCCCCCCCCGCCTACTTCACGTAATTCGCACGTATTCTTCGGTAACGTAATTTTGGCACGCCCACACGTAATTACTTACGTTCGCAATACGTGAATTATCCTTACGTGAGAAAATACGCTACGCGAATGTGCGTATTTTCTGCGGTGCGCATGCGCAGTTCGCTCAAAACTGCGAATTTACGTGTATACCACACGTAAATTCGCAGAAAAACGTACAGCAGGATCTGCCCCTATGAGGCAAAATGTGTGTTTTTGACAGGAACAAAGTTCAACATACACTTTCTGGAAATAAGTATTTCTGCGGCAGGTACACACATGTGTATTCTTATAGAGGTATTTTGCAGAGATGAGACTAGCTTTGTCACTTATATAAAGTAATGAATACAGCATAATGGAGCGTCATAGAGACAGGAGAGTAACAGAGTTATTAATAAATGTGAATCTCCTATTTCATATGAAAGGGAATAAAATATAACGCCCAAGAATGAACCTATAAAATCAGTCTAATTCTTAGTTTTTTCCAAGTCTTGGCCATTTTCTTTATTCTACTTAGGATTTTGCTCGAGTAGGGATTATTAGAGACATTATGGCAGAAGCTGTTATGATTCTGGTCCAGGTGTGGATTTAAATAACACTGAGGGCTGTACACACAGTATATGGTTATGGCAATCACAAAAGCCCAGTGTGTTGTCATTGTCACTATTGACACACAATGATGTACTCTGAAAAGCAGATTGTAACTGATACCTTACAAATCTAATCAGCATTCTCTTACCCAGCCAGTCCCTTTGTTACTGCTCAGTCTTGTATTATTTATAACTATTGTTAAAATGGTAAAATACCATGTATTATGATGGCACTATTGGGGAAAAGAAACCCTGTTAGTTAATAAATAAATAAATAATAATTAAAAACCCAGCAAAACCCAGACAATTCAGTGGAACTGTTCAATAGACATTTTTCATACAGGCTTCATTGTTAGATTATTTTATGGATAGTACAAATGTGCAGACTATAGATATTGTTCATTCCTTATCAAAGAGAATTTGCGGTCTACTTATACACATTAAACATGTATGCTCAGCATAGGTACTTAGAGCACACAGGATGTATTGTTTATATTTATTATTATTTATTTATTAACAGTTTTTTTATATAGCGGCAGCAGATTATTTAGCGTTTTACAATTTTAACAATTAGTATAAACAAGACTGGGTAATAACAGACAGACTGAGTGGTAAGAGGGCCCTGCTTACACTCTATAGGACAGTGGGTTTGATACAGAAGGACAAGTGCTTTATATCACACGATGGACCAGCCTGGTTGTATGGTAAAAGTGCTCAGTGCTCTGTGTGACCCAGCCAAACAGCAGTAAAATATGTAATATATATTATATTTTATATAGCTACAATAATATTTTTTTTGTCTGTAATGGATATCAGAGACACACGTTTTAAAAGGAAATTGCAGTTTGAAGCATCAGGTCCAAACTATTACATTGAAATGTAATTGTGAAGCCTCTCCTGGATGAAAGAAAGGGGCTGATCCAGCCCTACGCTGCCCGACGGTAATATGCCGGGCGTAAGCGTAAGATCGGCTTAAAAGCCGATCTGCGCATGCGCTGGGCAGATGTATTAACACTCGCTTCAGCCGGCGTAAGCGAGTGTTAATACCCTGGGCCAAGGGGGAGTGTCTGGGGAGTGCAGTGATGGTACGCACAGCGTTAGACCTCTCAGTGTACCATCGTGGCTCTGGATCAGGCTTAAAGTGTTCTACCTGGATGTTTGAATTCACTGAAATTTAACACCGGGTGCTCCTATAATTAGTTTTCCTTGAGCAATTAATTCAGAGTAGCTCATCTGACTGGATTACTGTGTTGTTTTTCCAATGTAGAATTATTTCACGATAAGCAGCACAAAATATATCTTTTATATGTTCTTTAAAAAAAACAAAAAAAACCTTATCATTATCTTGTGCTTTTTTCTTTTTTTCTAAAGTGATGAACTCTAAATTGTTTATCTGAATGAGATAATAGAATATTATAGCGACACGTACTTGGCATGTGAAATAAAAAATTTGGTTAAAAATGGATGTTAAAATTCTATATTGTAATGCTCATCTACCATAAATAAATACTAAAAATCCCTTAATTTTACAATATATAATCAGTGCGTTGTTAATATCTGGTCACAACTTATGTGTCAAAGTGAGTCTAAGTTTTATTTATTAATGTGATTCCTAAGTCTCCATCTCTCTCTATTTTTCTCCCCCCCCCCCTTTGTACATAATAGCAGTTTTATTTATTTAACTATGGAATAATATCCTTATCTGATAATGACCATAAATTGTTTAAAAATATTTGAAATAAATGCAAAACTAACCTACAATCTGTGGTTAAAATCAGAATGTTCCAAATGTCTGACTTTATTTATTACACAATGTTCTTTCCACATAAAATAAATTTAACATGCAACATCACTCCCCCTTCTGGACATTGCTGGTATAATAAGATTTTGAGTTAAAAGGCACAGGATTGCAATATTTATTATAGCTGAAAATCTGGCAGAGAAATTAGATGAATCATATAAATGTTGGATAGATTGTGCGGAATAATTACTTCACTGAAAGGGTGATAGATACGTGGAATAGCCTCCCATCTGAGGTGGTTGAGGCTAACACAGTAGAACAGTGTAACCATACTTGGGATAAATATAAGAATATCCTAAATCGTAAACTAAATTGAGGGTAAATAGGGACTAGGGTCAGTATAGTTTTAAATAAATAACTGGGCAGACTGGATGGGCCATGTGGCTCTTATCTGCCGTCACTTTCTATGTTTCTATGTTAGTAGCTTACTCTTAAACACCCTCTGATTTAATACAGAGTTGTCCATGTAATTAAATTAAGGGACTATGAAATACCATTAAATACTATCAAATACCATTAAATATATCATTCTTGAGTCATTTGACCTACATTTTTACAATATCATAATATGTACAACAACACTTTCAAGAAGTTGTTGAGTCCTGTTCACAAGTCACAAGTCTACATTTTCTAACTTCAATCATTGTTTAATTAGATCCAGCCATAAATAACATGCCTACATTTTATTTGATATCATTAGAAGGTACTATGTGTTGCTTATTTCAAAGGCTTTGTGTGTAATTCCATCATTTTATGCTATCATGTTATTGCTTTAAGGCGGTTTCTATCAACACTGATGAAGCCAGGGTCAAGTTTAGAGATGGTTCATCCCTTCAATATAGCCAACTTCTAATTGCTACTGGTAGCAGGTAAATATATTGATATATTACCTAAATTTCTCATAAATTATAGAATTTCCATTATTGTCGTACATACTGTAACTTTATTATGTTTTAGTCACATGTCACTTTACAACCTCTGCTAACAAATGTATGGTCCCTGTTCCTCTTTTTAGAACAAAATTCATAAATGAGAATTTATAAATTACCAATGAGAGAATACAGCTATATCTTTGCTGCACTGTAATATGACAAAGCGGCATTACAAATAGTCATAGCTTTAATGCTATGTACCGTATATATTTTATTAAAGCTCTCATGACATATAAATTAACATTCACAAACAAAACCTCAAGTGACTTACAATTAGTAGTACATGTTCTCACTTACTCAAACTATCAAGGCTGGAAAATGTCATTGACACGATGGACCAAATCCAGACCCGCATACACACTCATAAGGCTTCGGGTTTATCAGTATCTGAGCTTCCATAATGGAAGCCTTTCCTTTGGCGAGCAGGATGCGTATCTCAGGCACGCATGGCAGGTGTTATTTGTACAGTAACTGCTTGGCTTACAGACAATTCAAATTTTCCACAACGTACCCAATTTCAGTAGGGATGGTGTGGAACTTTTAAGGCAGGGTCCTGGTGTCAGAAGTCCTTAGTGAGGAGAGGGGCCTTCCCTCACACACCCGTAGTTAGGACCCAATGGCGATCCGGCATCAGGGACCGCAATGAGGGATTTCTGGCTCTGGTCTGAAGTCACTTTAGAAATAGTAATACCATAAAATCTTCTTATGGCGGTTACTTTAATAGTTATTGATCATGTTGAACCCAGGAGAACAGAAAACATTAGGACACTCACAGTCTGTTAGCCATGGTTTGAGGGTCCTCAGACTTCTCACTAATTATCTGGTCTATAAACCTATTTATTGTAATGAACACTACAATCAATAAAAATAGTATTAAAATGTATAATATAACATAAAATGTATAATAAAACATATAGGGCTAGATGGTGTTTCTGTGGGAGCAGGGAGCAATTTAATAAAAACGTTTGCTTGTCTTGATTGACCAGAAGGAAACCTGCAACCTCCTTAACAGAAAACTGGGTGTGGAAACTCTATGAGAGGCCTGCAAATATGCTCAAAGCAAATGAAGAAAAACAAAAACAATATCAGACTGTAAAGAAGAGTACACATTGGAAGGTTATCTGAAGATTATGGGCCGGATTGACAACACCGTCATTTTTTACATACGTGCCTAATTTTGCAATTCTAGCTACTACGCATGCGTAGATACTATGTTACGCTATTTACGTAGCGTTTTGTTACGTAGATTGCGTACATGCGGTCTTTAAAGGCACGTATGTAAAATGATGGTGCTGTGAATCCAGCCCTACATTTCCAATCACGATAATCTATAGATAGTTTCAAAATCTTTCCAGTGTATACTGTCATACGATGCTGCAGAATCGGCAGATACCGCATCACGTCGTCCAATTAGATTTCTAGGAATTCCTCATTTTAAAACTGAAACTGTTCACCTAGTAAGCGAGCAGATCAATGCAGCAAAGGTTCATTTGAAAAATGAGTGAAACAATCCACAGTTCACTAGAGAGCAGTGTGTATGGGGGATTTCGTTATGCAGGTTGGGACTAGAATTATTACTATAGATTTGAAAATATATCAGATGGTCTCTGAAAGCCTCAGTGTGTACCCTGCTTAAGTGCCTGCAAAAACTTCTAAACTGTGTGAAAAAAAAGTCCCTATAAAAATAATAACAGACTCCAAGGACCAGATTTACTCAACTGTAGAAAAGAAAAAGTGGAGATGTTGCTCATAGCACCCAATGAGATTTTTAGCTCTCATTTCCCTGTTACATACTAAAGAATGTCAGCTAGAATCTGACTGATTGCTATGGGCATAATATCCTCTTTTCTTTTTCTGCAGTTTAGTAAATCTAGCCCTAAGTGTCTGCCAAAAAGTCCTTATTTAAGAGATCCAGGAATTAATCTTCCATAAGATCCATATTTTCTCATGTGGAGTTCATAATAGGAAATGAAGGAAAAAGCATATGTATAGATTACCATATAGGTACCATATAGATTACCATAGATTACAAATGTTTATTGGATGTTATGGATAAGAAAGGATAAAATAGTAGTACAATAAAGCATTAGAACAGGAGCAAAAGAAATAAGCAATGAACAATATTACCATTGGGCAAGATGAAATAAACTAAACACAAGTCCAGGGATGAGGATGCTGGCTGCCTGGGCTGATCTTCTGTTGGAGGCGCTGGACAAGTGGCTGTTGGACTGCTGGAGGAATTTGCAGATCTGAAGCCTGGTGATCTATGTCTCTTAGTATTTACTTATTTACGCACCTTTAAGTCCTTTATGGGCCATCCTGGGTGTATTAGATCCGGCTAGTAAATGTGCCAAGGGAAGCAGACAGCTACTGGTGATTTTGACGGCTGTGGCCAGGAAGTTCATATTACATGTATGGACTCAAAAAAACATTGAACTCTAATAAAAAAAAATATTATATAAAAAAGTTATTATATATAGTATTAGCAATGTGCTATAAAAACACTGATTAACCCTCTCTACCACATATAAATCTCCAGGTGGTAAATAACAATGCCCCTACTTGCATCTTCTATTGGTTTTGGATTCCAATGGCCCTCATACCTAATGATATCTGTGTCTGCAGTCTGCAGTGCTGACAATGCAGCAGCGTTTTATATCCTCACTTTTACTTCATCCAGAAAACATAATCTCATCTGCAGTCTGCGTCACTGGCCTTTTTTTTCCAATGATAATAGATGTAGAGCCTTAGCTTACTGTGAGGGCACAAATAGTAGAGAACATTCAACTGACAGTCCCATAAATAAAACATGGCATTTACCTAACATCCTTAATGGCAAATATTTGCCTTTCCAGCAACCTAGTAGAATTCATATATGAATACATTGAAGGTAAAACAAGTCTGAGAATCCTCTTTATTTATTACCAACTATATGTGACACTATACATACACTTTTATGTATTTTAGGCCTAGGGAGCTTAGGTGCCCTGGCTCCACTTTACAAAACGTTTTCCATCTGCGTTCTCCAGAAGATGCGAATGCAATCAGTGAAAGCGCTACAGGCAAAAATGCTGTGATCATGGGAAGTTCATTCATAGGTGAGTGTATCCAGCATGTGACTGAACATACCCACTTAAATAGCATCACATGTAACACAGCACACGACATGTTGGACCTATTACTTTAAATCTAGGAATGGAGGTTGCAGCCTTCCTCGCGGACAAAGCAAAGTCAGTGTGTGTCATTGGAAAATCTGATGTCCCGTTCCAGGCTGTATTAGGATCCCAGATTGGGGGAGTCGCAATGAAGGTAAATGTAAAATATAACTAAACTAGTATATTCATATTTAATGTATGTGTGTGTAATAAATGACACAATGTGTAAATAACCTATATGGTGCTAACATATACATGAGCGCTGCACAAAGCAGAGGGTTGAAATTATCAAAAGAAGTCTTTAACTCCCTGTCCTCAAAAGTTCTTAGCATCTAAAGGGATCAGGAACTGGTGCGTGATGACATAACCAGGGGCCTGCATTGTTCAGGTCAGCATATGCGTTATTTGATGCACATAGTCAGCATAGGCATTGTCCAGGTCAGCACATGCATTGTATGATGCACATGGTCAGCACATGCATTGTATGATGCACACGGTCAGCACATGCATTCATCCTAATATTGAAATCTAATGCAGCAACTAGTAGAAGATGAAATAGATAGAGAGGTAACCAAAATACAAAAAGAGGATATTAAGTGTATACTAGGATTAGTACTTAGAAGGAGAGCAATTTAAAGGATTACATTAGCGACCATCTACCTTCTTCTTATTGTGTAATGACCTTGCCAGTAGTTAAGGGAACTGTTATTATTCATTTCAAACAGTTTTATCCTTGTGAATGAATTTGAAGTTACTGAAGCTCCTGTTACTCAGTGGATAGAAGTCATAAGGAACAATTATTATCACAGACAGAATAGCATTTATTAAGCATATATTAGGTGTTTATAGAAATCAAATATCCATGTGTTTTTCCTTTAAATAGAAATGGAGCTATTCTTACAGTGTAACACAAGCAGTTCTGATCCCTGCTTTATGGCCCGTGTAAGACATTCAATAAAAAAAAAAAATCTGAACAGGGACTGATCTGTAACATTTTTCAGCTCCAAAAAAGAGAACTTGGCCAGTAACAGGAAATCCAGGGAGTCTCCCTCATATTTGACATGCAAGAGAATTCTGCTTCTAATTAAACCAACATTCTACATGATCTTGTTTCCTTGAATACTTTAAAGGACCAGTATCATTTACAAAATGGAAAATACAGCTAGTGAGTATGGTATTGTAGGACACTAAACTGACAAAAAGGTTCTGATTTCAGAAAATTCACCATTTATGATCTGCTTACTATTGGCTAGAGAATATATAGACTCCTTTATATTGCAGTGCATTTTGAAGCCATGTTGCCTTAAATAACTGCCATTCATCAATTACATCTAGGCCTCCATGAAAATGGCTGTCGCCATAGGCCTTAATGCAGGGAAATAGGACACAATTTCTAAATTCTGCCATCATACAGCAATGACTTCAATGAGTCAGTATTAGGAAGATTGGCATACACTTAAGGGATTCAAAAGCCCAAAAGCTCAATATTGAATTAACAGAACTATATTAGAAACTACTGAGGAGAAAAGGGATCCAGGACAGTGGCAAATGCAGGATTTTGAAAGGGGGATTTCCAATGCGTGTAGTACATGTGGGGTATAGTAGCATACCTCCCAACATTTTGGAGCCCGATAACGGGATAAATTAGCTCCGCCCCATCCCGCCCAAGCTCTGCTCCCGACCTGCCTCATTGTCATACTGCACAGGGCAAAAATGTAAATAGTAATCTAAAGAAAAAAAAAACCCCTGTCTCCAGTGTTGTTTTAATCATTTTATTTTAAAGGTACACATCTAATAGCAATAGTAGAGCACATTACACAATGGTCCAGAGCTTGTGTCAGTGTATAAGCACTGTTGAATGTGTTGTGACCCATTCCCCATCCTTCACATGCTTCCATATTGCAGCACAGGCGATTACCATCTTCCTCTGTGTCAGTCTGCCCATTTAGCTGTGAAACCACGCCCCTTTTTCAAATTTTCTGGGTTTTTTTTGCTATTTTTT
>WWET01002555.1:70822-101560 GCA_011038615.1 Limnodynastes dumerilii
CTACACGACACTGCTAAGACTTAACTATCTCTTTGCACGTTATAAGGCGTGTTAGGTATGTCCACTGAACTTGGAAATATTGGATTCATTTTTCCATTTGCGCAACTGTAATGCAGACTTGTGCAGTTTTAAATATTTTGTCTCCATAAATATTCATGGACATATTTAATTAACAATAGAGCGATACTTACAATGGAGTGTGCTGGACAGTTAGGCAAATCTTTTAAACCTGTGCTGTGATTTTGTGGAAAATATACAGTTTGCATAACATGAAACAAATTTCTCTGTTGTGACAAGGGAAGAGCATTCCCTGTTATGCTGCACTGGTTGAGCTCATCACAGCTTTGTGTACTGGAAACAGCAGCATTTAACCATACACCAGTAGCAGCTGGTAAACATTGGAAAAATAAACACTTACTAGGTTTTGCATAGCTTGAACAATTCCTCATTTCTCAGATGCACGTAACCAAAACTATGTGGACTCTCTACCACATGGTACAAAGACATAATGCCATGCAATCCCAATCGCCATGAATTGGTAATAGCGGATTGGATTCACACTCCCTCCTAAATTCACTGGAGGCTATTGTACAGAATTGCTGATCCGCAGCACTCCCCCACCCCCCAGCTCTCCTATGTGTGGATAGTGGGTCCACCAGCAGGATCCTACCTTAACCCTTCTATGTGGAATTCTGAATTGTACATAATGGCTTACTATGCAATGTAAATGTTATAAGGGCTTACTGTGCAATTTTTAAATGCCTATGTCCAACCCTCCAATGCGTACCTCCTACATCTGGGGGGTGGGCATGTCCCCTCATGCGGGGTGCTCAGATCCACACGGAGCACAGAATCTGCCAGCTGCATGCCTTTGCAGATATAATGGTACTGTACATTTTCCAGTAGAGTTTGTATGTAACGTAGAAGTCTGCAGGAGTTATCAGTTGTGAATACAGTCCAGAATTAAATAGCACCAGCAGCAACATTTAACACGGCAGTGTCCTATTGCTGACTAGGCAGGTGTAGCTGCATTGTGATGAAACTTGTGGAAAGTTGGCATCCCAAATGCATTAACTGTCAACTAGTAATTTCTAAGAACAGCTCAGGGACAATGCAATAGCATGGACCACATTAACTCACAGAACAGGCATTGGGGCTGATGGAGAGTTTGTGCATAAGGGCATAACAGGTACAAGTATAAACCATGTTGAATTGCAAGGGAAGGCAAACTGTGAAAACAGAATTAAGAGGTGAAGTTTACTAGCTCAACTCTAATTTACATATTAAATAAAAAGCTATGCAGTATGCGAGTTCTGTGCACAAATCCTATCTATGCTTGCACTTTATCTGCCCTTACTCTCACACTCTGGATCAGCCTCATTGTGCTCACTTGCAAAATTTAGTACAGAAACCCAAACAGCCTCATATTTTGTTCAACACTGAAGAGGGTGGAGTTGGAAAGTTGAAACTAATGGTGTGGAAGACCTTAAATGATCTGCACAGTGCCTGGTCTGACCATGAATATTGATTTTCTCAATCTAGTTCTTGGAAAGATCATTTGATACAAAACACACACTTTAAGGGTGGTTCAGTATACAGATATTATAATTATTAAATTATATGGGCTAAGCCTTTGCAAAATTACAAATACGCCTTCCATAGCAAATGCATAAGGAATAAAAGGTTACACAATGTTTTAATTGTAATATTGATGGGACTTAGTTTGTATTAAGTATTCACTGGCCTAATACAAACTATAAGACAACTCCCATAAATATTACAATTAAAACAGTTTTTTATTGAAAATGAATTAGATAATAAAAAAAAATGGCAAGAAATTTAAAGTTGACTAATAGGGAATATCAAATATTTTTATATCTTTAAGTGTTCCTCAGACTAGAACATTCCTCATCTGCTGTTCAGAGGATCTGCTGTGTAATAACTCTTATTTTGTGGACCTGGAAATAACAGTTTATTTTTAATGCAGGGCTGATGATTTCCTTATCTCGCAAACCTGCTAAATGAAGTAGAACATGACATTAGTGAAAATCTGATGAATGCTGTGGAGTATGAAATTTATCTACATGTCGCTACATTACGGGATGCAGTTGCCAGTACAAATGGAATAAGAAAACCTATCTTTCGCCATTGCAGTCTTCAAAAACTGTACCATCACGGGAACCATGTTTTCTAAGGGCAGACTGCCCTTTATTGCCACAAAGTGACCTGTCGAAAGATAGATCAGTGAACCACAACCCCACTTTATGCTCAGGTGGATTAAAGAGGAGATAATGTAAATGACAAGCCTGCAATATATTGTACTAGGTCCCGGCTTGTGAAAATATTACACACACCGGTTTACATAAAGACAATTAATTGGATGAGATGTGTTTTGTTTTGTATTAAAAAAAAATTTTGTACCAGGGCAACTCCAATTATACATAAGCCTTTAGGACAGAGAAAAATGTAAGATTAAAAACCTTCTGTTAGACTTAATGCAGGAACATCTAGCAGTAGAATATGATGCTGTATCGACATGGGCACAAAGCAAACAAGACCTTGGTTCTCTAATGTACACGTTAGAAGCATAAAACATGTTGCGCATAGATACTAGCAATCGCTTAAAACCTTCACATTTAGTGCCCTATGCAAATAACGAATACTTATTCTCAGCAGTACAGAAAATACTGAGACACTAGAACATTATTCAAGAAGATATCAGATCCTTTATTCTGTATGTGTTCTTGTAGGGAATGCTGTTCTCAACTCACAGTATCAGACATTAAATCTTTCATATTGTCATGATTAGGATCATGTTCTATATACAGCTATGTGATCAGTTTAATACTGGGGCAGCAGCTGCAATATGAACTGTCTACTACTACTTACAAAGCCTCTCTCTGCAACTCATGTGCGCTGAGCACCCCTGCACCCACAGAGGAGCTGCATGGAGAGAGGCCCGTAGCATCCAACCCTTCCTCCCTAGGTGCTTTAAGTCCAGTAAATGGGATATGTAGGGGGAATGGCTTTACTATACTGACAGCGTAGCACAGCCTCTCCCTTCCCCCTACAATTCCCTTGTGCTGGCCAGTTATGGACACAGATGAGCTACAGAAAGAGAGAGAACAGGTGCAGGTGACAAAATGGACCTCAGTTTTATAGTCCCCCCATCTGCATAGATATTTATGTACCAAGAGAGGGGTGTATATGTAGTATGTATCTATCTTCCTACTACCTAATTGTATGCCCCAATGTCTGCACGTATGCTAAGATCTTAAATGTGAGCAAATTAGAACTGGTAATTGCTTATTTTCTGGTATACAATAAATGAGTTTGCACCCAGTTACTTATATATCTTAGTTTTTAAAATTAACAACCAAGTAATGATGTAATCCATTAACTAATACAAATATGTAAAAAGTGTAAAGTACTCTTTATTCGGTTAATATATAGAATAGTGATATTACAGATTATGTCCTATGCCAAGGTCAACATTTGTATTAAAACTGAAATGAATCCATTTAAAATGATACAGAAAATGAAAGATTATTCCATACAGCAATTCAATATAGCTAACAATAAACAGATGTCAACACGCAATGGGGGGGTTTGTTCCGCTTGTCAACACATACAGTGTAAACAAGTATTTATTCACATTTAGAAGCCAGCCAGGCATCCTCTCTTCTCACGCTCCATTTTAAAGATGTTCATAAACATAAAGAGGAATTATAGGCAACTTCAACAGTTCTTCAACTGGCAGCTTTAGCATCGAGCATGAACATAAAGCTTGCCACTGAAGAACTGCTGCTGGTGAGCCAGAATGAACGCAGGAAGAAGCCTCTTCAGATGCTGTGGGAGAAAAACAGGTCACATTAAACACTGAAGGAAAAAAAAACAAGCAAACAATGATGCTATATATCTATGCAACATTCACAATATCTAAATTATGGTATTTTCCCATCATGGACAATAAGTGGTGTTTTTCGAACTGAGCTAGTAACATATTCATTACTAGTCATCCATGTTGGCATTCAAACACTTATATGCAAGCTTAACTGGTGAAGTGCAAGGTCTATGCTTCTATAAATTATTCCAAATCACCACACAACACACACTGCGATATCATAGGTATACGGTGTTACTGGGCCATCTTAACATGCTGCCTTCAAACAGTCATACATCTCCATAATGAACAATGCTGCATCAGACATGATGGAAAATGAAGTCACTTTCTCATCACATGTTCTCAAGAGCTGTAAAAATTATCCGAATAATGTGCCAAGATGAAGAGGTATCAAAGCCCACAAGCACGGCTTCACAGAACATACCTTTCTAAGGTACCAGATCTTCTATGAAACCGCTCAAAATGAATTGGTGAGAACTGAAAACAGAGGTATTGCAATTTAATCATCAACCTAATGGTTTGAAAGAAGGATTTACAATAAAAATAAAATCTCCAGCTCAGATATGGACAAGTTGTGAAAATATGAGAAACGAGCACAGAACAGCATGTGCTGTAAACGACCCATCTCTTTCCAAAACAGGCCGCATAGCAATCTGCTCTTAGCACTCTGGCCGAACTTCAGTGTCTTATTGTACCAAAATAATAATATAAAAAAGTGTATATATATTTTTCTCTCTCTCTATGGGACTAATTATCTCAAGTGATTAACACTTCTGCATCACAGAGCTGAGGTAGTGGCATTTGTATGATTCCCCCCCCATATCTACATGGGTTTTCTTCCATACTGGGTTGTCTGTGGACAAATATTAACCCTAGCCTGAGCATGTGTTATGAAAAGTATACTGTAAACTCCAATGTGGCAGGGACTGAAGTGTGAGATTGCTTAATAATTGATGAGGTATGTAATATGATGGCACTATAAAAAAAAACTAAATAAGAGAAGCCTCATAAGTGCAGTCAATCTAGCTACATAGGGCTAGATCCAGACTTAAGTGCTTGAAATTAGTTACTCCTGGACTAAACCATGTTGATTGCAGGGGGAGTCAAGTTAATTGTATTCTTTGTGCAGTAAGCAATTCAAAGATATATCCTTGCATGCAAAGAATACAATTAACTTGACACCCCCTGCAATCAACATGGTTTAGCCCAGGAGTAACTCATTTCAAGCACTTAAGTCTGGATCCAGCCCATAGTCACCTCACAACCATAAGTGTTTTAATACATACAGATTTGGAGTTTGATTTAGAGTTCAACTAGACGTGTACTTTTTCCAGTGCTAAAGTAAAATAGTCCAGTATACGTGCAGATAAAAATACTTCCTGGGTTTGATACTTGTTAATGCATATACAGCACACCCCTTGCATAGGAACACATGTGCATTGCTTGTATAGAGCTTCTTTATCTTGTAAATTAATGAATAGACAATAGTAGCTTATCTTAGCATATGCTTAATTTTTTTACAAAATGCATTGAAAAGTAAAACATCAGTGTTTTATTTACAAATGGAATATGCAGAATATCATTACATGAAGCCCCACAAGTAACTCGCAAATCATTTTAAACATATACAAACCAAGTTGTGTTTCTATTTTTTTATTACAGAATTCTAGTTACTTCCCAGTGTATGTCAGCTCTAGGTGGGGCGACTTGTGGCTGGAGAAATACATAGAACCAGCAACTGCCTCTTAGAGATATCATTGTTTATGAAGGTATAGCAAGGTCAAGCTCCACAGCTATGGCGACAGCTCTAGTGCGTCACTGCCAGCCATTGAATGCAGTTCTCAGACTGTGAAGCACTTTCACTTATCCACTTTTCCTTGCTCCAAAATCTCAGTTTCTATCTTTGCTTCTCTTGGATCTATATCTATAACTATTCACTAGAACCAATTGAAAAACAAAATAAACACAGCTTTAAAATATGCAACCGAAACAATGTTACATAAATTGCATCCTTTTAACCATTTGCTCCTTTTTAAAATCTTTTTTGGGCACAAGGTGTGCTTGCCACGCACAGGCTCACAGAATGTCATGTGATGGCACAGGTAGGGAGGTAGATAATGTTACATTGCACAGTGAAGATAAAGCTCAGAGGGGAGTTACAAAGCCTCACTGCTACATAATGTGCCTAGTGACTGTGGTTGCCATGTTGTAAGACTCCTAAATCATTAATAGCAGCCTGAAGAATAAATCAAGTAAGAGCTAAATTATTTTTAAATCTTGTCCCAGTGATTTATGTCAAAGAAAACACCACAACTCCTTTTTTAACAGGATTGCACAATCTAAAGCATCAGTAAGTAAAAAAATTCAAATGTGCCTATATCATAAGAAGAAATGGTTATGGATATATAGGTTTTATGTTCTACCTGAGCAGCTCATCCTGCGATAGCTGGCAATTCTGCAAATCCCGCCACCTACCTCAGATTATAGAATCCCTATGTGCGGGACTTGATGATGTCATTTTTATCATCAAGTCCCACACAACCACTGGAACACTATGGGAATTGCAGCAGTGACTGACAGTCTCGGGGCGTAATGGCACAATTAAATTGACCCATCCCCCATACAGGCATCTAGTTCTTCCTCCCTCCGAGATCTCCAGGAAAAAAATAACTGAGAAGACGGCAACACTGCTATATATAGAGGTTTATAGGTGGAACGGTCTAGCAAAAGATTTTTATGGACATCATCACCTATATAAATTGCTATTCAAGCATTACAATTACTTCGGCACATCCATTTTACAAATGAACACAATCTCACGTTTACTTAAACAGTTAAGAAAAGATGTCAAAATGACACCACACTACAACCTTTTTTTTCCAAAGTAGTGCACATCAGTAAAAGCTTTCATGCTCTCAGAATCAGGCCTAGCAAATTAAATCTTGGGGCCCGGTACACTCATGTTTTTGGGGGCCCCCATCCCTCCTCAATAGTGTCTGCAGCAGTGGTTCAGAGGCCCGTCACATCTTCTTCCCCTTGTCGCCAGGACATCACAGAATGCAAACACTCCTTTTACTTTTATAGGCTTTTCCATAATCCAGGTTAATCAATAAATCAGGACTGTTGAGGTTTTTTTCCTGGATACACAACATACATGCATTTACAAATTAATTAGAACACTAGAATATATTAAACAAAAACCCTTGAAAAAGTTTAAAAAAATAAATAAATTAAAAAATAAAAACTTTCCCGAACTTGTACAAGTTCTACATATACAGGTTTGTTTATCTAACCACTAACAAAAGATGCCAACCTAACAAGAGACCTTTTATTGAAAATTGGAGGCCTAAAGGGTGAGAATGGGTACGAAAAACCCCATAAAAACGAAAGAATTGGGTATAAAAACATCTCTACAATAAGCCTGAAGACGAACCTTAGGGGGGGAAAAAGTGAGGGGCCCTGGCACATTTTAGGATGTAAAGTGCAACCATTTCCATTTCTTTAGTCTTAAAGCAGAGAACAAGTAAAGAGTTAATATTCTTACTTTAGCAGATCACACTGAAAGCACTTGGTGATGTTTCTCCTGACACCTCTTACCGGGACACATCTGCTAAAGTGCTGATCAGAAGGAGAACCAAATCCCCAGTTACGTGCGCTGCTCGGACAGGGGCTGGGATACCAAACATTCCACACATGCCTAGTACATATGATAGAAATTCCAACCCGGCTGCCGGCCCCTTGGTGTCGTACACACTTTGTTCCAAGCCAGGAGCTCCACCTTTCCATAATCTCTTCCCAGCTTTCTCCACAACTCCGAGCACATTCTGATGCCGACACTGACCAGCTATGTAACACAGGGCTGGGTAACACACCCTTTGTCTCCTTAAAAGGGTTTGGTTCTTCCAGCAGGATTTTACGAGGAAAGTAGTGTCAGATCCTGATGGACAAATGTAAAATAATTCACATTTTACACAAGGATTTGAGACCTGTATTTGTCTATGATGCTGTTTGTATGTTCAGGAGACTAGAATTGAAATGTGCCTGGTAAAAGCACCGCCTGTAACATCACACAAGAGGAGTCCAAATGGCTGCTTTCACCCCTGACCCAATTTGTTACTCTGCAATGTGGACGTCATGGTATGAGTCACAGGATTAGACAGCTCAGCCGCTCTGCTCTTACATCACTAATGACATTGCAGAACTCCATTGTTTGTTTTTCCATACATGGTAAATAGGTCTATTTCATACAACACCGAGAGAAAATAGAAGGCTTCTAGTTTATATAGCATATGGGAGTGTGCAATAACAACCCACAGTAACTTACATATATTTTGCTATAATGGGTCATTAAAATAAAGTACAATAAATGGGATCCTGAATAGAAAAGGAATAACGCTTTTTAACCTCCCCCCACACACAAACACAGTAAACAAGGGCCCTGCCACTAGGCCATATCTTCATAGCCTGTATTACCAACAATCCTTAATATAAGGGATCTTTTAAAAGAAAAATGCCTGTCCACCTGTGGCTCTCCAGGTGTTCTATGCAATTAAACCATGCGGGGTACTTGTAGGTTTGCAACATCTGACGTGCCAGGTCGGAGATAAAACAATCATTGCATTTAGGTAAAAATCCGATAAAATAAAAAAACAAAACAGTTTTTGTTTTGTACATAACCTACTAAAGGTGCATTGGGACTTTACATATGAGCTAAACACAGGGAGACTACATTTAACTGAATACCCGAAGGTGCCCCCTGCTAAATATATAAATTAAATGTAAAAAAGTTGTCCAGACATAGCACAGCATCACCCACTTTTAATTTAATTTAAGCAACCCCTTCCCATTGGCAGATGCTGTTGTAGTTGTTGAAAATGTTGTTTAGATTTGACTTATTTTTGTTACTGTTGTTGAATCAGACACTCAAGTTGGGTCCACATCTATGCAATTCTACCTGAGTGGTGAGGCGTAGCTACAAACAATATAGCAATTTACCAGCAGATCTGATATAATCATCTCTCCTAACAAGTGCTGAAAACATTGTGACATATACACTGTACAGATAGATATCAGCCTAAGCTGCACAGAAGACTGTCAGAAAAGTCGGACAGATGATAGTACGTGCGTACATGCTATCCACACAGTTGTCGTGATTTTTAGGATGTTCATAAAAACAAAAGACAGATGTGACCTGTTTTACAACAAATCATGATTATGGAAGCAGACACCTTTGCAATATTGGACCAAAAGAGCGAATAATATGATCGAGCCAATAATTGGATAGGTGTGCATCTGAAAAAAGATCTCTTTTCTCCAGTGTGTCCTGTGTCCAGAGCAGTCAGCAACAATTGCTGTACTTTTTATTCAAAAACCCAGGTTACTTCCAGGGCAAGGTCCAACAACCTGGCTTGAGGTGTGGTATTAAAGGTGCCAGGGTTCTGTTCCCAGGTCTAATGACCCAAGAATTGGACCTGGAAAAATAATGGTCAGGTAGGTTTGCTGTGTGAAAGGTGCAACCCGGGTTTTTCTAACCTGGGTCACACATTAAAAAAAAAAACCCTGATTGTTAAGTTTTGTTTACTAGTGCTATGGTCCTTGAATTTCCCAGGCCATCCCTGCAGCATGAAAGGAATCATTCCAGGGTATGTAACAGCATTATCTCAGGTTGCAAGACCCAGGATATTGCTGGGGTGGTGATGTGAAAATGGTATTAATGAACAATCTTTAAAAATATGGGGAAATTAAGAATGATTCAGCAGGGGATCGTTTCAGTGTATACTCTTCAACATCAGGTACAAAATAGTTTGCTAAATCAGTAGTGATATTGTTACTGAAATTTCCCAGCATGTACCCAGCCATAGAGGGAAAGCAACACTGACGCAGATCACTTAATAAATTGTGTGTTGTACTAGATGAAAAGAGCATTTCGGAGGGGAGCCCAGCCCAATTGTCCTGTCTTAATTCATCCCTTAAAAGGAGGCTTTAGTGTAAAAATGCATTAAATTAACATCAACTGTCCACAGAGCTACATTAATCACACAAAGAAAACAAGTCTTGCCTGACTGATAACCAAACTTACAGATACAAGATGGCTGCATACATCGTCTGATGCAATCCTCATGCCTGGTATTTTAAAATGGCCACTATAGTGATCTAAAATACTATGGATCCCAACAGAAATAACTTGTTTCTGACAAGATAATAAAGGTGCCTCTGTATAGCAACCACAGCATATGTCAGTCATGAGTCATCCATGGAGAATAAACTTCACAAATTTCGTCTAAACAGCTATCCTTCCAAATTATTTGATTAAAAAAAAATCCTAGATGGTGATACATTTAAAGTCTATCACATCAAACACTCAAAAACACATTCTTTGATTATACTTAAAAATCATTAAAAAAAAAAGTTTGGTGGGCTACACTTAGATGAGAATATAATTAAATGGCAATAAATATTTGTCATTATTTTGCTAAAATATCTATTTTTTTATTCAGTTTGACTTCTGGAACACATTTTAAATTCCTTAAATAGTACACATACATTTTAAAAGACATATTTACATGTGTCCTATTTTTTCTTTGTCATGAACACCTTTTAGATGCAACAGGTTTATTGCCCTTTGGCAAACTACTAGAATTACTGACATAGTAGAAATGATCACAGCTTTGCCAATCCATGTCATACAGAATATCAGGAACAAGTATGGGTTTCTACAAAACAGGATTTTTACCAAACTCCAGAAATCGCACTGTATGAGGAGTGACCAAAAGACAAGATTCCCATCAGGTAAAACTGGTAACTTCTTCTACACTACTGTCCACCATTAGCATTTCTGTTCCAACTCTCCAACATGCCAAGCCCAGGCTCACCTACCGCTAGTCAGAACAATTCTAAACTCCTCACCTACAACCTGCATCCAAGAGATTACCACTCCCACCACCAGACCACTTACTTCTAATCCTCTACACTATCCACTTCTCTAAAATATTGAAATGCTTTCTCAAAATATGCAAGATTCTTCTTAACATACTCCCACTGTCCCTCAAAGAGAATTCCCATATATAGATCCCATATACAGTATTTTTCCCTCACACATGGATTGTAAACGCTAATGAGGAGAGCACTTTCCTCAAGTCTTCTTCGTCTATTACATCACATGCCCCACCTCCTAATGGCTGTACCTATCTGCCATTCCAAATACTGATGTACTAGTTCAGTTCAAATTTCTAGAATGAGCTTTATTTAAGGCTTTAAAAAATAAAATCAAAGTAAAACAAAGAGCATAAGAAACAACAAATACCATTATCACATAAAATGTTTAATAGTACAGTGTCACATGAAGTATTTGTAACAGGAGTTCACAAGTTGATACACAACTTTTTCCTCAAATTTGTATGGGTATGAAACAACATCTTGTATATTGGGTTATGTTAATGCATCCACATTCAAATAACCCAATATTTTCATATAAGGAACATGTCTATTCTAGAGCTTCTACTTTTACGGTTAATAAATCAAGGGCAGAGATTACTCATGGTGCAAAACAGTGTTGTGAAGTTGTTAAATGACAGTAAATGCTTAGCTCACATAAACAAAGGCTAATTACTATTTTGCTCACTTAAACGATTTTGGTTAGCAGTAACAGATAAAGGTGTCTGGACTGCTGGCAGACCCTGGGAAAGCAAATAAAAGTTTCTACTCTTCTCTCCTCTATAGGGCATGACCCATGGACCGACTGCTTTCTAGCGTCCCTAGCGTTCACATGTAGAAGTGCAGGTTGCATAAGCGTGAATCAGAGCTTCTGAAGGAAAGGAAAAAAAACAGGATCCATGTACTGGGAGGGGAGCAGCATATGGAGAAAAGTATAGACAGAAGTAGGAGAATGAAGGAATAACGTGGAAAAGGCCAAACCATAACATCAGATACTACTATAAAGTGAATGGTAGGATTGGATACATAGAATAAGCCAGAGGACAAGATGTCCCCTAAGAAACAGTAAATTCATCAGGGTGACATGGTCCATTTAATATAAATGACGTGCTCAGTCCAATCCTTACCGTTAAAAGGGGGGCAGGGCCAAGACCAGAGGGCATCATCTCATCAGCGAGGTCTTCTTATTGGGGTGTGGTCAGATCCCCTTCCAGGGAGGAGAACCCTCCCCAATTCATGAAATCCACCTGCAGGGTCTTTAAATCACGATGTGATAGCCACACTCGCTGCGCAAGTCACCAACCACACCCACCCCTATTACAAGCCAGGGCCTAGAAGTCTCTAACTTTAATATAAGATAACAACTTACATGTCACTAGAACGCTTCACTTGTCACAGAAATGCAAATCAACCAAGCGCTACATCGATCATCAGCCATGTACTAAACACCCAATCAAGCCAAGCTGGACAGCACAGTATCCAGTTACAACTAGGACACCACCCTGCAGCCTAGTGCAAGCCTACGCCACCCAACATCAGTACTTCAGCCAGCCTGTATAGTACACCCTAACAAATAGACATGCATTAATCCTATACATTACACCCAACAGAATACACAGCATAGATCCTATATACTACACAGGCAAGGATCCTATATACTACACCCTACATTATACACAGGCATTGATCCTGTATACTACACCCTATACACTGTATTAACACGAAACAGCCTGCAGAGCCCAGCCTATACATTGTATATTACACTCACCAATAACACCCCGCCTTCAGGACGTATTCTTCACCTTATCCACATACAGGATTTATATATTTTATATGAATACATCACCCTCTGTATGTCGCCAGCCATGTCATCTGCAAAGCACCTATACCTGACCTTACTACACACAGTTACCCCATTACACCCAGCACCGTCCCTTTCTATGAAGATCCCATAGCCTACCAGGACCCTACCTGTCTCTCCACAGCTGTATCTTACACCATCTAGCCAGGCCACATCCCACACCCACAGACTTGGGGAGTCCTGTAATTCTGTAACTTCTATCTATCAGCCATCACCAGCCACCTCACCCACCCGCTTCAGTGACCCTACACTCCATACGTGCCCCCACCCCCTAAGTCAATGATGCACCCCACCCTGACACTGCGGCACCTCCACTCAGACAGGGTCACCCTCCGATCCCCCTCATCTGCCATCAATTACTGGTGAGTGTGAGCTCACCACACCCTAAATAAGCCATTAGTGCTCAGTCCGCACAGAACCCAGCGTCCACATACCGCAACCAGGGTCAAGCATCTCCCCATCCTCTTACAGGCAGCTCCCCACTGACAGCACCCATACCCCACCTACAGAGGGCATATACTGACCCTACACATCCTCACCCACTCCAGCCCATCAATACAGCAACACAGCTCACTATATAACTGACCGCCACCAACTACTTTACAGCGCCCTGTGCTGCTCCCAGTGACCGCTCCCTCCCGCTGACCTGTCCTGTCTCCCCGCAACTCCCAGCAAGCCGGCTCCAAACTCCGATCAGCTGGCAACGTGATGACGCAGGCAAACTCCTGCCAGCCGCACCCAATCAGCACCCTCATGACCCATTCTTATGAATAATTAATTCAGAAAAGACTGCGGTTAGACACGCCCCTCCGCCTCCTTCTTGTCGCCGCCCCCTTTCCTGGTGCTCGGGCTTGTATTCTATATGCAGTGACGTGTCATGCTCGAGAAGACCCCGCCCCTTAGCTCCACTATTGTGATTGATTCGCTGCAACGGCAATCATAAGCCGAGGATGTCAGCCTATAAGCGAGGTGGGGAGGAGAATGGAGTCTCGGAAGGTTGCATGACGGGAGATGTAGTCCATAGCTCTCTCCCAGTTCACCTCACGCTCCTGTGAGTTGGCATTTTTACTGGCTTGTTAAGCTGTGGCATGCGGTGCTGGAAGCTGTGAAAGGGTCATAGAGGGCGGAGACTCAGCTGTGCGTCTTCCCATCCCGGCTTCTATCGCATTATGTCTATAATAGAAACTGCAGTGACTGAATCACCAGTCATTCCACATGAAGTCACTGGCAAAATAAGTGTGAGGAAGTGGCAGAAAGTTAAAGAAAGTCTATTTATGCTGCTCAGACTGCACATTGTGTTTATTTATAGCAGTGCTGTATACTTTGATGAATCAGTCATCTGTCCTAAAAAAGACTTGACTGCTACTGAAGTAAAAAGTTTAGAAGCAATTAGTAGTTTGAAAAGAAAACAGAAAAGCAACAAAATTCATTGCCCTTTATCTTTGGATGTTACCATTCCTTGCTATAATGATTGCTTGAAACTAGTTAAGTTTTGTAATAGAACTGTTTAAAAAAAATAACTACATTTTAGTATAACGCTATAATTATGCTTGTGTGGCCAATCACGAGAGTGAAACAAACAATCTTACTTTCAAGCTCTCATTTCTACTCAGGCATCTAACCCCAAACGCTTCTCTTGGACATATATTTCCCTACCGAACCCTCCTCTGCACAATCCACCAACCTCCATCGATGCCCAACATCTTGCAATGTACTTTAGAGACAAGATTGATAAGATGAGACAGTAATTATCCTCCAACTCCTCATCTACTAACATACTATCCAATACCCTTTCTCCACCCTCTGCTACTATGTCCATATTCCATCTAAAAAATGAAGAGGAAGTATATACTGTATTCTTCTCTTCCTACTCTACTACCTGTCCTCTTGATCCTGTATCCTCACAAGTCAGTCGATGCCTATCCTCTGTGCTTATTCCAACCCTATCTGCAATCTCTCTCAAGACTGGTATCTTCCCTTCTTTATTCAAGCATGCACTGATTACTCCAATTCTGAAAAAACAAAACTCTGACCCAAATTCTCCCTCAAACTATTGGCCCGTTTCCCAACTCTCATGCCCTTCAAAGCCTCACTTCCTTTCCTTGCTCAATCTGCTAGATCCTCGTCAGTCAGGCTTTCGTTCTCAACACTCCACCGAAACTGCATTGACAAAGGTGGTCAATGGTTTAATCACTGCTAAATCTAAAGGACACTACTCTTCTAATTCTCCTGGATCTTTCTGCTGCTCTTGACACTGTTGACCACTCTCTTATCATACAAATGTTACAATCCCTAGGTATTCGGGACACAGCCCTTTCTTGGTTCACATCTTACCTGCAGAATCGCTCTTTAAGTGTTCACTTTTTTGGATCTACCTCTTCTGCCCTTCCGCTATATGTTGGAGTACCTCAAGGCTCAGTCTTGGGTCCCCTGATCTTCTCTATCTATTCCTCTTCCCTTGGACAACTAATAAAGTCATTTGGTTTTCACTATCATCTTTATGTAGATGATACACAAATCTACCTATCCACCCCTGATCTATCACCCACCGTGCTGGCTCGCATAACTGAATGTCTTTCTGCCATATCATCCTTGATGTCCTCCCGCTATCTTAAACTTAACCTTTCAAAAACAGTTATTACTATTTCCTCCTGCCAACAAGAGCTACCCACTCTCTATTTCTGTTGACAACACTACTATATTCCCTACTCGCCTAGCTTGCTGCCTAGGTGTTAACTTGATTTTGAACTGTCCTTTATGCCCCACATTCAATTGGACTCCCACAATATAAAATTACTCCTCTACAGTCTCTATTACATGTAGCAGCAAGATTTTTTTTGCAAAATGTTCATCTAGAGCTAGTCACTCCATCAGTCTCTACCTTGATTGCCTGTATACTAACCAAATACAAAATAGTCTTGCTAAAGTACAAAGCCATAAACAAGACTGCACCTGCATACATATCCTCACTTGTCTCAATATATATCCCAGCTTGTTCTCTCAGATCAGCACAAGAGCTACAACTCTCTTCTGCACTTCATAAATGCTCTGATTCCTGTTTACAAGACTTCTCCCAGGCTGCACCCACTCTCTGAAACAACCATTAAGACTATCCACTACTCTACAAACTTTTAAACACTCCCTTAAAACTCATCTCTACAGACAAGCTCATCATATTCTTTAACCTTCCTAAGCTTTATCTACCATATTAACAACCACTTTTACCTTTCTTTTACATGATTAACTTTATCTTTCTATTCTAAAATTCCCTCATCTCTGCTACTAACACTGCTGTGGGATTGGATCATACAGAGAGCACTTTTACTAGGGTGACCAACCATCCCGTTTTCCCCGTGACTGTCCCGGTTTTGACATGTTACTCCCGTGTCCCGGCCAAACCCTTCTCAGGATGCGAAAAGTCCCGGTTTTAAGAAACTCAGGCAGCTCTCCTGGACTCCCGGGAGAGCAGCCCTTTCCTCCGCAACCAATATCTTTGAAAAAAAAAAAACCCCTTTGCGCATGCGCGGCGCGGGTAGCGTAGAAGACGCGACGGAGGACGTCACATGAAGATGGGACGTGCCTGTTAATGTTGAAGACGCGGCCGGCCATTGTGGAGCTAGCAGGTAATGGGTGAGGTGGCTTCAGAAGACCGCTGCGCCTGTGAAGGAGGAAGGAAAGAGAGAGAAAAAAGTAAGTATAAGTAGTACAGTGTGGCTAAATATGCTGGAAATGGGGGCTGGTCCAGAATAATATGCATGGAGAAATTGAAGGGGGCTGGCCTGGCCTGGCGCTGACACACTATTGCTGGGGGAATACTGAGGGGATGACACTCACACCATGCTGGGGAATACTGAGTGGGGATGACAGTGACACACTATGCTCGGGGAATACTGAGGGGATGACACAGTCACACCAAGCTGGGGAATACTGAGTGGGGATGACAGTGACACACCATGCTGGGGAATACTGAGTGTGGATGACAGTGACACAATATGATGGGAACTACAGAGTGGGGATGACAGTGACACACTATGCTGGGGAATACTGAGTGGGGATGACACACTATGCTGGGGAATACTGAGTGGGGATGACACACTATGCTGGGGAATACTGAGTGGGGATGACACACTATGCTGGGGAATACTGAGTGGGGATGACACACTATGCTGGGGAATACTGAGTGGGGATGACACACTATGCTGGGGAATACTGAGTGGGGATGACACACTATGCTGGGGAATACTGAGTGGGGATGACACACTATGCTTTATGTTTATGAATATGAATATGTTTATGAATTCATATCCAGAGCACACAGCTTAGAATGAACAGTGATCATTACTGACGTTAATATGAGTATATATAATGACAAATTTGCCATGTTCAGTTTAATAGTGTTTCTCTTGAACTTTAGCTCCTACAACAGAATGATTTGGTTAATGGGACCCTTTCTCTCTGTCACAGATCTCATTTGTGACCTCTGCTTACATTATCGATGAGCTCTTCCATTTTATCTTCTAGCCTTATATTCTGCATTTGTATTTCAAATTGTTTAAACATTTTTGTACTTCTGATTATTGTAGCTTATGCTTAAAGCCATGTACTTGTAACCCTTATGTCTATATGTCATTCAATACATTTAATGAAGTTAAGGGCCTGTAAAGTCTGTGGTTGTCAGTTGTTTTGAGACTGGGGCCTTTCCAAATGAATTAGGCTACGCATCTTACGCCTTAGCTACAGTTTTATGTAAGGAAAACACATCAAAGAGTACTTTACCAAAACATTTCTTGGGGGGTGGGGGGGGGGTTGTTGATGGGCAGCAGAGCCGCACTTCAACCCCCCCTTCCCGTCCCCGTCCCGGGTTGGCCCATTGGAAAGTTGGTCACCCTAACTTTTACCATACACCCTGGCTTATTCTATTGTGTGATATGAAGCACTTGCCCTTATGTATCAAACCCACTGTCCTATAGAGTGTAAGCTTGTGAGCAGGGCCCTCTTACCACTCCATCTTGTTTATACTGATTGTTAAAATTGTAAAGCGCTACGTAATCTGTTGCCGCGATATAAAAACCTGCTAATAAATAAATAATAAGACAGGTTATAATAGGCGGATGTGATGTACAAGTCATAATTATATTTGCGACATTCATAAACTTAACAGCATTAGGAAAACAGTGTATGAATGTGTCCAAAAATGTACTTGAAAGGGTCAATTTACTGACAATAGTAAGGTCTACAGTGTTATTATACCGACAGTGTTATTATACCGACAGTGTTATTATACCGACAGTGTTATTTGAAAAAAGTCAGACCTAAGCACAAATATTAATCTTACACTAATTCTCAGCATAACCTTAACTGTCCCTTTATCCCAGCCTAACTTTGACCATCACCCTCACTGCAAGCCTAACTCTAATCATCCCCTCACCACACTCTAACCCTCCTCTTACTGCAACCTAACTCTCAAACCCCTTTAGTTTTTGACTAAAACCCGGATTTTTAGTGGTGATGTGAAAGATCCCCTCTTCCTCAACCCAGGTCTAATGATCCAGGAAAAAAGAAGGGTTTTTCCTGTGTGCGATCCGGAGGGATTTGTGTACTATTGCTATGGCAAAAGTACACAAATCCTTTCCCGGAGCTGCACGCCGCCCCTCACACTGTCAGGACAGACCCAGGTACTGGAATTTCCCAGGTCATCCCTACAGTGTGAAAGGGGTCATTCCAGAGCCTGTGACTCTGGGATGATCTGTTTGACACGGCAATATCCAGGGTTGTAAGACCTGGGATATTGCCGGGGTGGTGATGTGAAAGTGGTATAAATGAACAATCTTTAAAAATGTGGGAAAATTAAGAACAATTCAGCAGGGGACCATTTCAGTGTATACTCTTCAACATCAGGTACATAATTGTTTGCTAAAACAGTAGCGATATCATTACTGAAATTCCTCATTATGCAGCCAGCCATAGAGTGAAAGCAACATTGGGCCAGATCACTTAATAAACTATTTTAAAACGTGTTTTTTTTATAACTGCCTTATCACCTGGCAACAAGCCGGGTTGAAATACCTGGGTTATTGCACCGTGGTGATGTGAAAGCAGTATGACTATCCCCTCAGTGCACTGTAACTTTCCCCTTAACGCAGCCTAACGCTAACCATCTGTTCACCACACTCTGTTCCCTAACAGCAGCCTAACCCTCACCTTAAAGCTAACATTTAGGGCCAGATTCACTAAGCTGTGGGTTTGGAAAAGTGGAGATGTTGCCCATATCAACCAATCAGATTTTAACTGACATTCTCTAGTATATAAAATCAAAGTGAGAGCTAGAATCTGATGGGTTTCTATAGGCAACATCTCGCAGCTTAGTAAATCTGGCCCTTAGAATAATGGTACCTGTACATGTTTGGTAGAGTTCAGATGTGTCCAGCAGATGTCCTTGTGGAACACTGGACTGTCGAGCTGGCGTTACATTCGATCTGGCGTAACCAAGCAGACTTTTGTTGGGTAGGTAAGTGTATAAGTGACCGTAGACCGGATTCACAAGTCCAGTTTTTTTTAAACTTACGTGCCTATTCATAAGTTCAGTCCTAACGTGCACACATAGTAAATAATTTACACTATCTATGTAGTGTTTCATTACGTAGCTTGCGTAACGAATGCTACATAGATAGTGTAAATTATTTACTACACAAATGCGTAGTGAATCCGGTCCCATATATAATAATAGGATCATTCTTCAGGTAAATGTATAGAGCCATTTGCATAAAGCTTTTTTGACAATAATGTATCGGATAGGAGCAAAAGCATTTAAATTGTCTAATTTCTACAGTGCTTCAGGTGCCTGATGCAATGCTCCGGATGCCAATAACATATTGTCATGAATCATGATTCCATTCATGGAAACTGTGGCTTTTCCAGTGTACCCCACTCATATAGGTTTTAGTTCTATAATATATAGGAACAGATCTGAACTGACACATTACATGATGATCAAAATAAAAATGTATGCCTGAGAAAAACGATGTTGAATACCAGGAGTCCAGCAGTATTCTTTGTATGCTGGGAGAATACCCCAGATTTTGCTTATTGTGCACGGTTCTGACCATCTGTACCTATTCCTGAGTGCAGAGAATTTGTGTGCATATATATTATATCATTCTTATGGGCATTACCGTCACTATTTCCCCTATATTTTAATGTCATTTTTGGTCTCATAAATTATTTATTTTATTTTTATTAATCCTGTCGAGATTTATTGGCCTGTTCTAGCACAGAATAAGATGAGTAACATTTTGGCACAAATATTGTTGGGATTTTTTATTTTTTTTAAAATTCCTACATGTAAGTAGAGAAGAGGAATGAAAGACAGTAGAGGAGAAGAGAAAATAAAATAAGAAGAGAAAGGTAAGAGAAGGAGAGAGGGAGAAGAGATAGAGAATAGATTTTTGGGGCCTCGCATGCTAGGGGGGGAGGCGATGATTTTCTTTTAACATGTTATTAGAGATATTATATTTTAAAGGATAAATATTAGGAGGAGCTTGGGATCGAGCGGTTAAAGTGAGAATACCATGGATTCCATACCTTGTGAAAGGAAGGAATAGTGTTGTTGAGGAGGGAAGTCAGATATTCCATAGAGGAAATATACGACAGTCTGGAGATAATAGCTGCCACAGAAAAGGAATTTGAATTATTTCAACTCCCATATCAGCCATAGTTTTTTGAATTTGAAATATCTAAAATAACGTTACAACACTTAACACTTAACGAGAGGATGATATTCAGTCAAGACTGCCTTGGAAGGATTTAAAAATATCTCTTTTAAAAAAGTGTAATATGTAAACACCGTTATTATAGTATTCCTGTGAAACTTCACTAAAGGCCGAATCCAGAACTCCACTGCAGTCGCAACTCATTCCACAGCAGCAGCAGAGATCCAATAGTGGACTGCCATGTGATCCTATGTTCTGTATGAGTGAGGGGAGACTATTCCAGACTCAGAACCAGGCCTTAACATTTACACCTGGCCCCACAGAAAATGGGGCTGGTGTGTAAAGGAGAATCGTATTTAGCCTTACTGTGCGATTAAAATACATCCCTGGAAGCTGGAAGCCTTATGCGTGTGCCTGTGCTGTTTTGAAATGCAGACGTTTTATACATGCAGAAAACGCCCACATTTCTTAAATCTACATCCAGACAGTACAAACCTCCCAGCATCCTACTTTTGGTGGGACTGTCCTTCAGTTAGGGTTCTGTCCATATGACCCAACTGGGGCAGAATTTTCTCAATTGGGACAGATCTTATGGGGTTTGTTTCTTCATCTGTTCATTGCTATGTAGAGTAGGACTAAACAGGTTCTGTGCAGCGAGCACGGTCGATTCAAATAAAGAGGAAGAGAGTTAAAGTGATGGTTAAGATGATGTTTAAGGTGTGTTTTCACAGGGAATACTTGTCTCTACATTGCCAGTTTGCATTGGGAGTATTGGACTCAAGTGATTGCTTTAAGTGTGGAATCTGTTTAATTTCCTATGGTAATGCCCCTAATTAAAACCGTTTGGATGCATGTCCAAATCTATACCTCAACATACCCGTTAGAATATGTGCCTCAATATGGAGAAAATGGAAAATACTATGCGTTCCAGATCCCATACTCCATTTCACAAAAGATGGTAGAAAACTTTTGCTGATACCAGAAAATGCATTGTACAGACCTGAATCCATGTGTCCCCTCCACCATCAATGTATTTCGAGATAGATTGTTCAATGTGTTCTTAATGGATGGGCTGGAGACATCTAAAGAAAATCGCAAACACTGTTTCCTTGTAATACGGGAAAGCTGTATAGAGACCTCGCCAAATACTAATAAGGAGCTGATTTACCGTTGTTTTATACACTGTGGCTGATGTAAAGTTAGCAACTGCATCAAAAAGGTGCAAATCTGCAGCTGGATACACCATGGGACGTGTTCAGAAATCCGTTTTTTAAAGGTACGCAATTATAAGCACCGCCGGAGCAAGGTAACACCCACCAACAACCCGACACTCCCCTCTCCTGGACGGGCGGTCAGTGATTACGAGTCCATAGACCACTCTGTTCTTTCCGTGTGTACTTAGGCGTGTATATGTGCTCCGTCCGTGCGATTCTTGATAATCACGCCTCCATGCCTTCATTTAAATGCCTACTCCCACCCACTTTTACGTCTGATATATGTGTGTATATCCCCATGTGCGATTCACATGTGCGCCCATTAGGCACTTCCGTGCGTATAGTCAACGTAAACTACGTTTATAAAGTTACTACGCATGCGCAGTTGATCCGATCCTAAAATTATGCACGGAACTTCCATCAATAACGGATCTCTGGAGGCCCCATGTTACAATATGAGGAGGGCAAAACGATTCATATTTTTTGCATCTTGGGAATCTACATAAGGAAAATATATGTAGCTAACGTAAAAAATGTACTACGCATGCGCAGTAGGAAAAAACGCTAAACAATGGACGTATATGTTATACGTCTGGTAGTCTGCATATGGCCCATAGAGAATGTAACCCCATTTTAAGTTAAGTTAAGCCACTGACCAGAGAACTATTAATAGACACTTTATTTTAAAGTGATCTCGTTTCTTGTCAATTGGACCTTCGCCATCATTCAGTCAGAGTAAAGCACTGAAAGGACACTAAAATGGCATCTGCTCAAATATTTAAAATATAGGATTTGTACCTTGATGCACAGTTAAACACTAAACACCAGCATTCCATGTTACACTTTAAACTGAAAAAGTGGAGCAACTTATACAGTCTATATTTGCAATGTGTTAGTAAAATATTGTGTATATTAATTAACTGTAGTTTACTTATTGAGTTGTTTAATTTATTTACAAAAAAATCTAATTAATATATAAAGTTAAGATTTGATGGATAAAAGTTCCTAAGTGATATAACTGGATTTCCACTTATAGGTACTGGATTTTACATCAAGGAGAGGCTTAGACAGACAGTTTTCAAAGCCATAAAATAAAATAGGATCAGATCCTGAGTTTAAATAATACAAAATTGGAAACCCAAATTATTTGGATGCCCACTTCAAAAGGTAAATAAGGGCCAGATCCAGAGCTACGCTGGGCCGCTGTCTGTAAGTACGGGCAGCGTAGCTCTGGTGCACTCCCCCTGACACTCCCCCTGTCTGAGCGTAGTTACACTCTGTCCTAATTTCACCCGGCGTAACCGAGTGTAATTACGCCCAGACAGGAGCGTAATCAGTGAAACCCCGCCCTCCCTTCCTAATTTCCCTCCCCCGCCTACCTTCCATAACTACAACGTAGTTACGGCACAGCACACCCCATCATCCGTAACTACATTGTAGTTATGGACGCCCGATTCAGGGAACCCGAATCATTGATTACATCTGCCCGGCGCATGCGCAGAACGGCAAATATGCTGTTCTTACGCATGCGGCGGCCGTAGCCCTATGTGTATAAATCCTCTAACACGCGGTTCTCTATAACTAATCCTATACAGATATGCATTGCTCTTAGTTTTAGCATTTTTATTTACTGTGGTCTATTTTGTGTGATTTTACTTATAAAATGATGTAATTTGAGAATAAAGAAAATGCTATTAGTATTTCAAGCACTAAATACTCTCAGCACAATTCACATGAATTGCATCATGAAAATACGATATAAACTCAACACTAGACATATTCTTCGCTTTAATTCATCTATGGAAATGTGTTTTGCTTCTTTATTTTATACCTATATATTGACAACATATAAACATGACTAGTTTTTCTTCTCTTTATGTTGTAGCGTAGTATTGGCTGGATAACATCTGACATCTGACGTGGGCACAGAAGTCCAGTCTAGTGGATGACACAGAAGCTGCGTAATAGAGTTTTGTGTGTTGTAGCAACTAAAAGCTGCAGTATCCGTAACACAGAACTGGAAATGTTACAAGACTATGTCCCTTTCAAAATCTAGACTTCAGATTCAACAAAATATGAATGGGCTTTTCCTGTCACTTCAGAGCACAGCTATGAATCATGCTACTGACGAGCTCAGACTGAACATTCATCCTGCACTATATTGCTCAAAGCAAATAAGGGTGTACCAGAAAAGCTATGGGCAAATGTTATGCTACCTGCACTGTCAATTCAGTAATTATGTTGTTTGAAAATGAAGGTATCATTTAGTTTTCCTAAACCGTCTGTCTGTACTGTACTAGAAATCTAATCATAATGAATTCTATGAGAATTATTTACAAATTTCCTAAAATTGTAAAACTAAAACTAATTTATACTTGTGAACAACTGGTGAAATTCGGGCAGCACTCCAGACTCCTGCTAGAGTGGGACAGCCTACAACCAGTGGTGGAACTGGTGGAGGATGCACTGGGACCAGTCCAGTGGTGACTAGGGCCCTACCCACCACTGTACAGGGCCTAGTCAAAGCATCAAGCCGCAGAGCGGAAAGACAGTGAAGTATCATCAACTTGCAAGACCGTCACTCATGACTGGGGAAGTCCAGGTACTTATTTATGCACATGGGCCTAGCCCTTGCCTATTCTGCCAATGCATTTATTATGCAATTCATGTCATCAAATCCCCTTAAACCTGTTAGTTGATTCTCCCCTCTGGAATATTCAGAAACTAAATAAAATAGGTTTACTGATTTTATTACACCAAAACATTTAATGTGTTTTTTTTCCCACCACTTCTCTATCTATTACATACTTATGTTTGATTTTAAAATAATACATTAATAAACATAATAATAAACATTTTATAAAATTAAGGAAACTTTGTGCTCATGTGAAAAGCAAAATTCTATCAAATTAATTATTACTATAGCAAATAATTGTTTTTGTTTTCATTAAAACACTGCTTGTTTCACCCTTACTATGTATTGTAAAACCATAACACAGAGTTCCCTGTTCAAATGTTAGGTCAAGGTTCTAAATTTCAAACAAATATTGAACAGATAGAACTTGAAAAGGCAGAGGACAAATATAGTGTATTGTTCTAATCAATATATTTGTAAAAAAAATCTGGCCTCTCGGCTGTATGGAATCGAGACATCTACAGCCAAATCTGCAACAAAAACTTTATTTTCCTAAGTAAGCATAGATCTTCAACCTTCACCGTGTCCATCTAGAAGCCCAGGTTTATTCTATAGGTGGACTAGCTATGTGATATTTCAATAAAACATCCTTACAACCACCAACTAGAGTAGCGGCTTTCACCCCACATGCACCCGACACCTGCTGGAGAGGGTGTGCTGCTCGTGGAGATTACATGCATACCTGGTGGGCTTGTCCAAAACTTCAGCCGTATTGGAAAGAAATACACTCTTTTATCTCGCAATTATTAGGCATAGCTATTCCGCTCTCACCGGTACATTTTATACTCCCTTTGGGAGTCCCTAGTGCTACGCGGCATCAGAACAAAATGATACACCTAGTGGCAGCGGCCTCCACGTGTCTTATTGCCTCCCATTGGCGACAGTCTGAAGCTCCTTCCTTCCACATGTTCTTACAGAAGATGTGGTACATTTACAAAATTGAATATATGTCCTGCATTATTCATAACTCCATTAAAGCCTTTTGTAAAATGTGGGAACCCTGGGCAAATCATTTTCACACTCAACTCCTGATTTCAATATGACTCCATTACTTGGCCGAAATGATCTTGGAGAGACTCAAGCTCCCCCCCATCAGAACAAAATGATACATCTAGCGGCAGCGGTGTTCACGTGTCTTATTGCCTCCCATTGGTGACAGTCTGAAGCTCCTACCTTCCACATGTTCTTACAGAAGATGTGGTACATTTACAAAATGGAATATATGTCCTGCATTATTCATAACTCCATTAAAGCCTTTTGTAAAACGTGGGAACCCTGGGCAAATCATTTTCACACCCAACTCCCGACTTCAATATGACTCCATTACTTGGGCGATATGATCTTGGAGAGGCCCCCCCCCTCATCCTTTCCTTTCTACTCTTGAACTCTCCTTGTGAGGCCATCCACCCTCTTGTTTTCTCTTTTTCCCTTCTTCCTTTCTTCTTTGTAGACTCTTACTTTCTGTTGCATCTCTTATAATAGCTGGTTTGTATTCTTATTGTGAACCTTGAAAAAAATGAGAAAAACCACAGGTAGACATTTGGTATGTATTAACCTTCTTGCCATTTATTCATTCATTTCTCAAATCAAAGTGTACTTTTGAGTGAATCTTTGCAGTTTTGCCATGCCTGTACATTTATCTGACTAACTGCATATTTTTGTATCTACCTGTGAATAAATAAACATGTTAAAAAAAAAAATACATCCTTACAACCACCAATAAAATAGTTTGGTGTCTATTTGAAATTAGATATGAAGAAGGAACAACATTAGTTATTAAGAGAATAAAAAGAGTATAAAATACTGTGGCACTATATACCTTAAAATTATAGGCAAGGATAAGTTAATAAGATGTCCACAACAGCAAAAAAAAAAATTGCACTTCAATAATGCAAGAACACATACAATAAAATTGGTCGATAGTGACCTTATAACCGATAAGATAATCATAAACATAGCACCACATAACTCATTTACCTAAGCCAGAAGTTCGAAATGCAAATGCAGGCTATTAACAGGTCTTAAGGTTGTAAAGGTAAATATAGCTGTATGTAAACTGTAAACTGGCCTAATATAGATGGGCCGTATTCACACTTAAATGTGAGTTAGGTGCAGGCAGAACCACACCTAACTCGCTCGTTCAGCTCATAACCTGCCTTCCATATTTAGGTACCTTATGGCACCTAAGAGTGCCGTTGGGCTACATTATCTTACCGTGCGTAGCTTCCTTCTTAAGATTGCACGGAGAATGGCTCTCCCCTCCTCCCCGGCTAATCTAAATCCCTCCCCCCATCCACTTCTAACTAAACACTCCCCGAGGTGGCATTAGCGCACCTCCTTCTTCCTAAACTACTCCATGTGGTCTTTAAAGACCGCACAGAGGCAATCTACGTACCTAACTGGTACGTAGATTGTGTCAATGTAATACTGCACATGCGCAGTAGTTACGTTTGCAACATTAAGCACCTAAGAAGCCCGAGCTTCTTAGGTGTGAATCAGGGCCGATATGAGGTAGAATTCCAAACAGTTTACAGTTTAAGAAGTTGTTCGCGCAGGTGGTCGCTCTCTGAGTAATTAGCAACAGAATTGGCAATACTATACCAAGCAACATTGGTTATTCCATGGGCCAAATATCTAGTATTAGTGTGTATATGTGTGTGTGTGTGTGTGTGTGTGTGTACTTGTGTGTATATGTGTATGTTGGGTTATTTTTTCTTCCCTAATAGCTGTTCCCATCCTCCTCACCCCCAGTGTAATATATATTTTGTGCTACATTGTGCTCATAAGGGGGCATGACTTGGTATTAATGTGTTCAGTAAAGGTGTGCCAATGCAGATTTTAAAGATTGCTATTTTATGTACACAAGTTGGAAAACATAAAGCAGCATATGTGTATCGGAAGTCCATTGTTGTGAGGACAGTTAGCTGAGCGATTGCATGGCTGTGTGGACACAGCAGAAATGTGCTTACAGAATGAAATACAGAGGATCCCCCTTCCCACCTAGCATACACACCGTACAAATCCTGCCCCACGTCGGAAGGGCTTCAAGTATGTAAGTTTGAACCCTGCGGATCCAGGTCTGTGCTGGATGAATATTGTGCATAGTTGCAAAATGCATAATTTTTTCTCAAGCAAAGATTGGAAAATGCCCCTTTTACTTGGGAACTGTCCAGTATCTTTATGTAAAGTATTTTGTAAATACAGTAAGCCAGTGGTTCCCAAACTTTCTCAGTTGGAGGCACACTTAGGGTCTCCATATTTTTTTTGAGGCACCCCTAAGACAAAAATAGAATAGTATATAATAGAAAATAGAATCATTCCACGGGACCCCAGTGAGAGCGTTGCGGCACCCCAGGGAGCTGCGGGGCACAGTTTGGGAACCACTGCAGTAAGCTCTACTGAGTCAGCCTCAATGTAACTCAAGCAATGTCCCACAGTGACAGGTTGCATGAGGAGACATTCCCATTCACAGATGTTTGGGAACATTTGAATCTGTTCATCACAGTTACGGCAGCTTAAATTAACTCATATCCAGCAGGGCGCCAGTGAGGTGGAAGAGTGATAAATTCTCATGTCACTGACCAAGGGCTTCAGTTTAATGTTTTGTGTTTGTTCTAACTTTTTCTATTTAATAATATAGATGTTTTTTCTTTAGTTATATATTCATTCATTAACAGAAAGTTCCAATACTGTAAAGTTAATTCCTGTTTCCATAGTTTGTATTAAAGAATGAAAGATGTGATCTAGGGCTCTATTTACTGACCGATAAAGTCTGCTGTCATGTGAGAATGGCCTTTATCACCTGAAATTTAAATTTTATATTTAACAAACTAGGATCGCCATGGAAAACTAGTGCTTCCATGGTGATTACTTGTAACTGCACCTAGTGGCCCAATCACTTCTGAATGTGTAACGCAGATCCATTAGCACTGTGCATACTGTCCAGGCATCCATTTGTTCTCTTTGTGAGGATGTGCCTCTGCTTAGAACAGCCATTTTTCCAAAGGGCCGTTTTATAGCAACCAGTTGTGAACTGGCTGTGAATCTCCAAGGCGTATCTTCCCACCAGGGGCGCCAGCTAAATGGGGGCGCCACCCAGGGATGCCACCCGTGGCTTAGGGGTAGATACACCTCTGGCCCCTGGTGTCTTAGTGTCAGGGCTGTAACTTGGGTGGTGTGAGCGGTGCCACCACCCAGAGCGCGAGGAGAGGGTGAGCGCAGTGACAGTATAAGCTGATGAATCTTCTGCTGCTCCGCAGAGAGATTTTTAAAGCTTTCCCCAGTGCCTGACAGGTTGACCAATCAGGGAGTAGCTGAGATCATTGTGCAACTCCCTCATTGGTTGCTGCAGCTATGCACCACCCCCACTCCCTCCATTTTCTTCTTCCAGTCCACCTCAGCATCTGCACAGCTCTGCTAAAAAGTAAGAGAGAGAGAGAGAGTGTGTGTGTTTTACAAGGAGAGAGTGTGTGTGTGTGATATGCATGGTGTGTGTGATTTTATGCATTGTGTGATATGCATGCATGGTGTGTGTGTTTGTGTGTGTGTGTGTGTGATATTATGCATGCATGCATGGTGTGTGATATTATGCATTGTGTGATACTATGCATGCATGGTGTGTGTGTGATATTATACATGTATGATGTGTGTGTGTGTGTGTGTGTGTGTGTGTGTGTGTGTGTGAGCTATTATGCATGTATGCATTGTGTATGTATGTATATATGTATGTATGTATGTATGTATGTATGTATGTGTGTGTGAAATTATGGATTGATGCATGCATGGTGTGTAATATTACGCATGCATGGTGTGTATGATATTATGCATGCATGGTGTGTGTGTGTGTGTGTGTGTGTGATATTATGCATGTGTGGTATGTGTGTGTGTGTGTGTGATATAATGCATGTATGTAGTGTGTGTGCTATTATGTATGTTATCTGTGTATATGTGATATTATACATGCATGTATGTTATGTGTATTTGTGTGATGTGTGTGTGTGTGAATCTCATGCATGTATGCAACTATATCTATGTGTGTAGATATATATCTAAATATTTGATATACCTATATCTATGTGTGTAGATATATATCTAAATATTTGATATACCTATATCTATGTGTGTGTATATGTAGATATATAGCTGTATGCACTTATATATCTACACATAATTATAGAAAAGTGTGTGTGTATATGGGGGCATATGAGTTACAATCTTGTGTCCACCTCCAGATGCCTGAAGGAAGGAAAATTGAGAATCAGCAAAGAGGTAAATGACCCTATATTTAGGTGCGAAGGTGCTTAACTCATATCATCAGGGTTCTAAGGAAGAGCATAAAGATAATAAACATATGTGTGGGGAGGGGGATACACCATATATATATATATATATATATATAGTGTATTTGTGAGATTTGTTAGCCACACCCACATGGAAAGATGGCCACGCCCAAAGGGGGGTGCCATTTTTCCTCTTTCGCCCCAGGCACTAATATTTCTAGTTACGGCCCTGCTTTTAAGCACTGTATAGTAAACTTACCTTTGCTGCCTCTCCTCTGGCTCTGTCCTCCGTGGTGCGCGCTCTGCAGAATTATTTAAATATAAAATTCTTGTCATTAAAAACAGAAGCCATGATGGACTCCTAGTACTTTAATAATCAGAGTGCCGCTCTTTTTGTGTCTGTATGCATTTGGCCATTTTGTCATAAAGGGCTAGCAACTGCGTAAGTTGCAATTATTTATTATTAATTGTGCACAATTGTGTTATATAAATAGCAGCTAGTCTAGACACATAGATATTTCACTACAATATGTGTGAATTATAACAATACAGATTTAAGCAAACTGCGTTAAAAATACAGAGATAGCAGTACTCAATAATCTTCAATATGAAATGTGGGTGGTAAACACAGACATTGTGCTTTTATATAGATAGTGTTAATGCATACAAAGGTGACAGATACTGAAAATTACTAGTGGAAATATATGATATATATGAGATTTAGCCAGTTCAAAGTTATGAGTCCATTAAATGAAACTGAAACTCTTTTAATAATTTTCACAATACTCCTTAAATCCGACTATATATAATAAGGTCTGTTACTCACACTCTGTTACTTCTTTGTCTGGGTAACGTGTCACACCGGGCGCTCTAATGGAGGTTGAAGCACATCCTATCTCCGTCCATTCCTGCCTTGATCTCCGGAATAATGTTTTGTCAGCTCTCAGTGGTGCTCTGTGGACTCGTAACTTTGAACTGGCTAAATCTCATATATATCATATACTGATTTCCATTGGGAATTTTCAGTATCTGTTACCTTTGAATACATTAACACTATCTGTATACAAATTTCTGTGTATACCACCCACACTTAGAGCTGTCCATATTACACAAATCTGTATTGTTATAATTATTAATTATTGG
>WWET01002555.1:102352-142246 GCA_011038615.1 Limnodynastes dumerilii
CTGTGGAGGTGTAAGTCTACGATTGCACGGCCGGGAGAGGGGAGTGTTATAGGTGTTGGTGGGAGTTGCCTTGCTACGTGCGTGCGTATAATTGCGTACTTTTAAAAAACAGATCTCTGAATCAGGCCCCTGATTCAGAGACTGAAAATAAGAGAGGAAAGTTACACCTGGGCAAAACCATGTTGATTGCAGGGGAGTCAAATTTCTTCTACTGCAAATAGTATTAGAGTTGAAAGGTGATGTTTCCCAGCTCAAGTCTAAATAGCCGTGTTAAATAAAGCTGGTCAGTATCTGTGTGCAGTAAGTAAAAGCATAGATAAATCCCTGGATGCAAAGAATACAATTAACTTGACTTACCCTAAAATCAACATGGTTTTGCCCAGGAGTAACTTTCCTCTCTTATTTTCAATATCTGAATCAAGTCCTTAGTAACATTCTGTTCATCCAGAATAGTTCAGATTTTTTGGCCTGAGCACAGGATAAACCAGGAACTCCCAGAAATGTATTCCAACAAATATCATTGTCTCCAGCCCTGCATGACGTCTTAAATCTCTGACATTTTTTGCAATGATCACAGCACACTTTCCCGTAGATATAAAGTGACTCATACTGGCCTTTATATACTTTAACATTCCATTATTTACACCAGTAATTGTTGCCTGTTGTGTGGAGGAGGCTGCTGATTGACAAAACTGTGAACGAGCTAGAACAAGCAATAAAATGAATAAAGCTGAAATATCAGGCAGCAGACAGCACTAGTTATTTGCACTCATGGCAATGGTGGAACAATGAGAGTCATGCCTCATTATGGCAGCCTTGGGCATAATCATTTTGTCTGCTTAACCACTGGTACAGCTATGATGTTAATGGTGATGATGAGCACACACAATGGAACACGCATACAACTTGTGCATTTCAGATTTTAATTGCCATTTGCAACATCAGGACCTACATATTTACCTATTTTAAAGAATTGCATTTTAAAGAAATTATTTAAATGTATTTCTTTACCTACAGCTGTAATCTATAATATACCTGAATAATGTAACGCGCACCAAGACTTGTGGGGGTTATTCATTAACCTTCCCAGTGATGTCAGACCCACTGTAGTCAGTCTTGTCTACTTGTTTTTCATTTAGTGCACTGTAATTATTCAGTTAAGATGCTCAATAGTTCATATTGATAACCAAGGGCCAGATCCTAAGTTACGCTAAGAGAACGTTTTCTGATTGCTAGGTTAAGAAAACACCCCTTTTGATACCGCGACACATGCACGGATACCACAGTACCTGGACGTACCAGGACAGAATTTAATCCAGTTTCATCCTGGCTTCATCCTGTTGCCTGCTCTTCTAGTGGCGCTTACATTACATGCATGCTGCCCAGCTGTCATGTCCCTGACAGTTGATTGGCTAAGCACTACAAGTAAGCACTGCTTCAGGGTTTAGCTGAGTTGCAGTCATGCTTAGATGAACTCCTGCAGCGTCACTTTCTTTTAGCGCTTAGCCATTCAGCTAAAAGGAGCATTACAACTGAGTGGCTGAGCATAAAAAGCAAGCACTGCTAGAGGTGTTTATGCATCTCCGTGCCACCACCCCTGGCCTGACACCCTAGACAATTGCCTGCATTTGCCTAGTGGTAGTGCCAGGTCTGACTGTAACCATACATGGTGTACCAAATTCTCACCGTGAAAGTATGTGAGACTGCAATGGATTGCTGATACCGCAGCGCTGTGAGGCACAAGTGCTACATCCTGAGCCCCTGTGCTGCCCATGCACTATGGGCCTAATCCAGACCTACGCTCATGAAACGCCCTTTTGCGTCGCATATTTACGCCACCGTAACTTCGAAGCACTCCTCTAGGCACTCCCCTCGGGCTTCCGTATTTAAGCCGTCTTACAACGACCAAACCCTACCCTACTTTTCTGTGCATAACCGCGGCCGTCCGTAAGCTCATTGCGTATTTACGACGCTTAGCACGCCCATACTGCACTATTTAAATGCTTCACCCCACCCTCAAAGCGTAATTACGGTGTTCGTTTGGCTGGCATGCGCCTTCCAGCGTTGTTACGAGGCTGGTATGCTCAAGGCCCATACGCTCAGAGTTTCATTGCATAACATCGGAACGCGCATCCGCAGTAAGTACAAATGGCTGGTTTTTACTCTTACGAAAAACGTAAAAACGATCCCAGGCGTAAGTCTGGATCAGCCCCTATGTATTTAAAGTGTATTGCAGTTAGTAAGTGTCTGGTGTTCACTGAAAGGTTAATACTAGGTCCGGATAAAGATTTTTGTTGCACTTGGGGGCTCGGAGGAAATAAAATAGAATCTCTGGATTGAGCTGATGCATTATGACACACGCATACGCAGTAGACACAAAGTAAGTGTTTATTGATTGGAAAGCACTCACTCATCATAAGTCTGATTCCGGTCATAAATGAAAGGTAACTAATGAACAGATCATTGCTAATGTAATTTATGCCAAGGGAGAAATCCTACAATATAAGCTTATTTGACAAGGGTTGATTAAACTCTCCACAGTGATATTTGGAATATGTTGTAGGGATACCAGTGGCCTTATGTAAGGGACATATATAATGTTATATTCTACTCTGTAGAGCCTGCAAAAGTTAATTATTTAATCTAGTTGAGGATTTATGTGTTCTAATATTATATTTCAATGCATACTTTGTTTTATGAAAAACTTGGACTAATGTTAGCCAGAGTGCTATATACAATGTGTGTCTTAACATGGGGTATGCCTGTTTTAATTTTGAATCAGACTCCTGTACTGTATGCAATAAGCCTGTTTAGCTTTTTATCTGATTATTCATCATGAGATTTGATTCCTCATCATTTGGTGTTTCTGTCTGGTTGGACATAGATTCTGACTCATTGAGATATGAATGGTTACTGGAACTTGCCCTGCAGAAACTGCATGATCACAGAGGTAAGAGAATTGTTACCTTCCATTTTCTGCATGTTGAAATAGTATTGTATACTGAGAATGCTATATATTCCTTTCTTAGAGTAATAGTCAGATGATACAAACATATTTATTCAAAGGTAAAAGTTTTTTTTATTAGTTGGAGAGAGTTATTTCCTGGTAATTGACGGATGGTTATGTGTGCTGCACTGATTGATATATTGTTTTTGGGGACTTTTTGGGTGTCCATTGCTTTTTATCTGACTGATAAAGTTCATTGCAGAAGTGCAAAATACCCACGTTCACTAACAATGGGGTAGATCCAGAACTAAGAACGCTAGTGTTTTTACGCTAGCCGCTGACGTAAACATGCTATTTTGTATGTACTGCGCATGCGCGCAGCAGATGCTAACGCCACGTAACTCTGAACGTACGTACTAGCCTCGTATCAACAGCGTAACTACGAACGAAGGGGGCGTGCCAGTCATACAACACCCATTATTATGCTTCGGAGGCAGGGTGAAGCATTTAAATCATACAGTCTTGCTTAGGCAGGTGCGTACATGTAGCATGTATGTACTTCAGTAGTTACGCAGTGTAAAGTTAAGGTAGGGTTCGGCAAGCGTAAAACAGCCAAAGTACATACGAGCGAGGGGCGTGTCTAGGGGCGTGCATAGTAAATACGCTACGTCTTGAAACGTAATGGAAACGTAGCTCTGGATCTGGCCCAGTGCTTGTTACTGACTATGTAGTTTGGAAGGCCGGAGGGCTTTTTTTGGAGGTATAACAGGCATATTGGAAGGTCTGTGTGACCTGTAGTAGACAACTAGACGTGTGTCATGTTCTCTTTTATGTCTTTCTTAACAGTATTGTACAGGATCCAGAGTTTCAAAATAAGAGAAAATCAAGTGGAAATTTACTCAGGGAAAACCATATTAAATTTCAAGGGGAGTTAAAATTATTGTATTCTTTGCGTGCATGTTATACTTAAACTGTTATTTTGCCTTGGTCTAGAAACCATTAAGATTCCCTGATTATATTATTTTTGAAAAATGTTATTAAGAAGGTATTTTATTGCTGTGCTATGGGGATAAGTGTTAATTATCTTCCATATTATCTATTATGCCTTTAAATACATAAATTGCTGCTGCCTTATTTAGTATGAGTTTATTACCCAAGAGCTAACACTCAGACTGCAGTGAATGAGATTGTAGGGTGGCATTGCTGGCAATGTTACAATATATTTAGGTCAGTAGTGTTTAATGCATGAGGGTAAGTGCTATCACACAGCTATGGCGATTTTGGGACTGAGGGAGAATAGAAGAATATATCTTAGTGTAATGTTAACTAAGTCTGGTTGTGCAAGGAAGGGATTTGCATGGAGTGTATGCAACCTGGAAAGAATCATGGAACTTGGAGGAGGGAGTAGATAATGTGTGAGGAATAAAACTTACAACAAACCAAGCAATCATATGGATAGGTCAGTGTTCACATGGTTCACCTATTAAAGGCACACGTGTGCCAATTTCATTGGCTTTTATAAGGCAAAAGGTAGATCCGTGACAAAACCTTGACAGCAAACGAGCAAGTTCAAAGAATTTCAAAGTAGGCAAAGTTTGGGATCTGAATTGATTCAGTAGGACACAGGTGTCATTAAGGACAATACAAATAAACTAACCTCCTTAGTAGAGGTAAATGTAAGATCCCCAGAGAAAAGCTATAATAAAAAAAAATTACAACTGATTTTAATTATTTCATTTTATTTATTAACAAGATTTTATATTGTGCCATCATATTATGTAACAACCAGTCACATCGGTCCCTGCCCCACATGAGTTTACAATCTAAGTTTCCTAACACACGGGTTAATTTTATTCAGTGGCCAACTGATCTACTAGCATGTTTTTGGACAGAGGAAACCAGAGCACCCATAGAAAACTCACACATACACATACACACAGGCAAGGCCTTGTCCATCATCCTATTTAAAATATTAACCAGCAAAGATTTTAAAAAAATCACCTCCAAAATGAAACCACTCATCCGGGGGATAATTGGCATTTTGAGAGTGAAATGCCAAAAGGCCCAAGGGAAGAACATTGTGAAAGAGAATTTTGCATTGGAATCTAATGTATGTAATTTGTGATGCTATATTTCGTACATGCGAGAGGAGTGCATACTGCCTGTACTCCCCTTGCATGTACAACCTTTCGCATGCAGGACCCTACCTTAAATTTCTGCACGTTCAGTAGGAAGGATCGTATGTAAGAGTTTAGGCAAGCCTTACTGTATGATTTGCATGTGTACCCCTGCCCACCATGTGTATTGCGTATGCATGATAGCACAACTTTCCCTGGCGTCAAATATCGACTTGCGCATTGGAATGCAGCATTGATTGTACTGCGTTCCGATGCATAAGCATGCAATAGGTGTGTGTGAAGTGAACAAAAAGTTGACTTACGCATGTAAATCAACTGACTGTATCATCTCTGGATCCAAACCAGCAAACCAGTTGTTAGGAGTAGTCACTAAGTTACAGGTAGCCACATGTCCAGGCCCAGAGTCAAACTGAGAGCCAGGTGTTTACTGGAGTCTCTGATGGTGGGAACAGTCTTGGCTGAAGGGCCCCAACAGGTCACGGCCCCAGATTGCAACCCCAGGTGACAGAGGACCAAGTAAGTGGGAGAGACACAGAACAAGGAAAGAGGAAAATCCCTCAGAACAGGATCCCTGCGCTGATAGGTGAACGTCCTACTCACATCACTTTGCGCCACAGCTCAATTTTTAAACGCGTTCTGGCCACCTAGAAACCTGAACATGTGACCGCTGGCCACCACTGACAAAGCAAATATCCTAACTGCCAGCACAGGCAGGAACTCGCATCTACATGTCGTTTCAGGTGCCTCATAACACCAGTCAACTGGTGGAGTTAGTATTGAAGATAATGATGATTCAGATGGTTTTCATAGTATTACAGTAGATGAGGTAACAGAAATTTTGAAGATGTTTAGAAGTCTCTGATGCATTCCTGAATGAGGATGAGAAACCATATTGTGGTTTTCAAACAATGGAATTTGGAATGCGTGGACTAGAAAATCCAAGAGGTAGATTACATAAAATTTCTCCAGCTGCAGTTCATCATCAACTTCAATAAACAGAATAGAGGGAATGCATGTCCATGACATCATAATTTCCCCCAAATCAACTTTACACAGAGTCAGTAACCTGTAATGTTCTCAAGCAAAACATTAAATGTTTTTCCCAATTCCAAAATCTTTATGTGAAACTTTTTTAAATAGTTCCAACTTTATTGTGTCTACATGCTGTGTAGGGCTAGTTTTTATTACTGTGGTCTTTTTAGTTATAAAATGTAATTCTAACTGAATGAACCAAACTATTATGTCCTAATACAGTACATGTACATTGTAGTTAATGTTAATAAACAGTATTTATAATGTGATCCCCCAAGGACTTCTTGCTGAATACATAAACAACATTTTTAAAGGAATGCACACATACATACATACATACATACATACATACATACACATACATACATACATACATACATAAACACACACATACATACATACACACACACACATACATACATACATACACACATACACACATAGGGCCTGATCCAGACCTAAGCTGGCTGGCATTAAGACACCAGCCAGCAGCGTAAGATTGGCTTAAAAGCTGATCTGCGCATGCGCCGGACAGATGTTGCAGCGCTGGAAGGGGCGTCCCCCAGCGTTACCACGTTCAGGTTAGCGTAGGTGGGCGGGGGGAGCTAGTTTAATGAGGAAGGGGTTTGCGGCCAAACGTTCCTGTGCGAGCGTATTTTCCCTTGCTTAGGCTGGCTGAAGTTAGGGTAGCTTTCAGCTGGTGTAAGCGAGGGAAAATACGCTCGCACAGGGGGAGTGTCAAGGAGAGTGCACGCCGATACGCTGTGCTTTACTAAGCACAGGGCATCGGCGTAGGTCTGGATCAGGCCCATACACACATACATACACACACACACACACATACATACAAACATACATACAGGAATTACGATGCTCAATATCGTAATTACCCGGTCCTGTAGTTTGTGCGCATGCACACAACCTTTTTCTGATTTCGTAAACATAGTTACATACGCCCGTGGTTATGAGAAAGGGTCTGCAATACCATAGAGACAGAGATAGCCATGTAAATTACTTTTCAGGGTGCGTGAAGGCCTGTTACGTCTGTATACCTAGTCGTAAATTTACGTGTCCAGATTTTGCTACCTTGGGCGGGGAGTACAGGGGGCATGCACTCCCCGCTACGCAATCGTCCATAATGACCTCACGTGCCCGTAAGACGCGATTAGGTCAGGATCCGGACCATAGCGTACAAAGCAATGGAAAAATTCTATACCTACGACTGCTTAAATAGGTAATCCGTGCATATTCATGGTCAACAAGACCCATTATTGGAATCATTCTTTTTTATAGACAGTTCTGTATAAACCCATAGATTAAAGGTAAAAAAGTGGTAAAAAGTAGACTTTTTGTAGATGCACACTGTGGCCCTATTGCAGGTCTAAGCGTACGCCATCTGGTGGGACGTTTCTCTGCACATAAGGAGCATGAAGTTATGGCCAATTCAGATCATAGCGTCCAGGGCATGCGTTCTGAGGGGGCATGTAGAGGGAGGGAAAGGGCGGTGAGTCGCAGTCAATGTACAGTAAGGGCGTGCCAGAGCATGTGCATACCATCCAGATCAGAACGCAGACGTAACCTTCTGCAGGTCATGTCTATACGGAGAACTTTCAATGGAACTTTTTACCCCAAGGACTATACACAGGACACGGGGGCACCCACTAAGATTAGAGGAAAAGAAGTTTCACAAGCAGCAAAGGAAAGGGTTCTTCACAGTAAGGGCAGTCAGGATGAGGAATTCACTGCCAGAAAAGGTTGTGATGGAGGTTTTACTTGATATGTTTAAGAAAGGATTAGATACATTTTTAGGAGAACATCCAGGGTTACCAGGATCGCTAATTTAAATAAAGGACAGTAGTGGAACCAGGGAGAAACTTATTTATTTACTTATTTATTTTTTATGATTGCAACAGCTGGAGGTTGCTTCATATGGATTAACTTCAAATATAAAGATAGGGATCGCAGGAGATCCAAAATAGGTTGAACTTCATGGACTGTTGTCTTTTTTTTACCTCATCAACTATGTAACTATGTAACTATGAGGTGCTGACATACTTCAAGGATTTCGTAAGACGAGGAAAAAGAAATTTTAAGTTTATTTCAGTCTGCATTGAGACAAGGGAGAAACCACTATGAATGCAATATACTAATAAATATTATAAGTGTGCCGTGGGTAAAGATGACTGCACAATGAGCCTGTTTCTTCTTTGATATTTTCACATGTCATGTCGGGTTGATGAAACAACGGAGGTGGCATCTTTTGGAATAGTTGGAAAAGCAAAGCAAAGACTACCTAGTGAGAACTTTCTTTTGAGAACTGAAAATGTCATATGTTTTTTTTGGGAAAGATATCTAAGACTGCAGCGCTGTTCGGAGGTGAAACAACTATTGCATTTCAGTGAACCATACCTTTAAGTAGGTGAGCCTTATGTGTGTTAAGTAAACGCACTTTTGTATTGATTCAAATTGTGCAGCAGCTTATGGCTGTGTGCAATTGTGCATGGATGCATGGACTTTTATATGGTACAACAGGCTTCAGCAACTTACAAGTGGTCGAGGGCTACCTTAAATTTTCCCGTGCATATGTTTTGCTACACATAGCACTCCTGCTTGTGAATCAGTCGTAACTCTGTTGGCACGCCCATACTGTACATTAGTAGTTCCTGTGCAATTCATTTGCATTAAGTTTTGCCCCTCTAGGCACACATGCTGGACTCGCCTCGTAAGGCAGACGTCCGTGTGTGAATCAGTTGGTTGTGTTTCACGTGCGTATTTTTGGTTTCTGGGCATGTGCAGTTTATAAAATAAAAATAAAAAACGTACATAGATTCCCCACTTACTTATGTGTTAATACGGTCCTCTTACCCTAACCCTCCCCTTACATTACCCTAACCCTAAACCTCATCTCCCCACAGCCTGACCCCAAACCTCTCCTCTCTGCAGCTTGACCCCAAGACTCCCTTTCCTGCAGCCTAACCCTAAGACTCTCCTCCCCACAGCCTAACCATAAGACTTTACTCCACGCAGCCTAACCCTAAAACTTCCCATAGATTCCTACTCACCTGTCTGGTCAGTGTATCTGAATGAATGAATGAATGAATGAATGACGACAGATAAGAGCCACATGGCATGTCCAGTTTGTCCAGTTGTTTATTTAAAATTATACTGACCAAAGACCATATTTACCCTCAATTTAGTTTGAGATTTAGGTTATCCTTGTTTTACTGTGTTAGCCTCAACTACCTTACATGGGAGGTTATTCCACTTATCTATCACCCTTTCAGTGAAGAAATTTTTCCACATAGGTCATACCAATGTTTTTTTTGGCATTAAACCGCAGCTGCCACACTCCTGACCATTCCTCCATTCTACCTAGATCAGCCCTCTTTTTGTGTATCTTATTGGCGTGTCTACCCTGTTACATATCTTTGTGTCATCTGCAAGGCATATTTTCCCCTTAATACCACAGGCAATATCACCTATAAAGATATTAAATAGCACTGGTCCAAGTACAGAACCCTGAGGTTCCCCCACTGGTTACCTTACCAACCCCAGAAGGGATTTTATTTACTACAACCCTCTGTTATCTCTCCTGTAACCAAGATTGTATCCATGCAACTATCTTTAAATCCAATCCCAAAGTTTCCAGCTTATTTAAATCTGCGATGTGGCACAGTGTCAAAAGCCTTACTATCTAGCTTTATTACTATAATCTAGATAAGCTATGTCTACAGCTCCTCCTTTATCTAATAGTTTACTGACCCAGTCAAAAAATGTAATAAGATTTGTTTGACATGATCTTCCCCCAGTGAATCCATGCTGCTTGGGATCCTGTAAGGATAAGTGAGGATTCTATCCCCAACCCTCTCCCTAGACCTTACCCTAACCCCCTATTCTATTATCCTAATCATAACTCTCCCTTCCTCGCAGCCTGACCCTAATTCCCCCTTCCTTGCAGCCTATCCTTATGTCTCCCTTCCCCACAGCCTGACCCTAACCTCCTCCTTCAATGGCCTTAACCCTAACCATCCCTTCCCCAGAGCCTAACCCTCCCCCTAAGTCTAAAATTCCCTGGAGAGGTTATTCACCTATTTTGTGGCCTGGCAGGTGGCACTTCCGAAAATGAATGGGTGATTATACCGATCACATACTTACCCAAACTACCCATACTTAGCCAAAAAAACAAACAAACGCCTTCTGTGTGTGGCGCTTTCATTGAATGCGACGTACACTTTAGCTGAAAAACACGTCAATATAATTGACATGCTTTTCTCATGTCTTAGACGCTAGAGGTCCCCCTGACGTCATTAACAGTATAAAAAGAGAACTCTAGTGTCTGATTACTCATTATCATTGGCGCCGCTGAACTGGAAGGAGAATGTCATCATGGCAACAGGATGAATACCAGACAGAAGAACTACAAGCAACTATCCTGCCTTCATTAAGCAACTGGACCGTACTCCAATCAAATATTCCAGGACTACAAGCAGCTCTTCACGACCTCAATGCAAGTCATCCCAAGATAGAGGACTGCTGAACGGTGAGTCAATACTATTTTTTTTACACACACAGAACACACGACACATAGGTTTTTATTAAACAGTGGCCACCTGTTTTCATATAACATCTAAGGAGGATACATAATGTACTGTTAATGTTTTTTAACTAAGTAATGTATTGTACTGTAAATATTGTGTGTTTATTTGAGATTGTGTTTTTTTAACAGCGGGCACAGCGCAGCATCCTTACAACCCTTCACATGCTCACACTGATATTACTACAAGGCACAGCACAATGCATGTAGTTCTATCAGCGCATGCATGCTAAGGGTAACAAGCATGATGCGCTTGTCATTTTTACAGAGAAAAACACGTCAATTATATTGACACATGTTTTTCAGCTAAAGTGTTTTTTTTTTTTGCCGCTTTCAGGGCCAGGAAAAATCGCCTTTAGTGAATCCGGAAACCCCTATGCTTTACAAGGCAAACAGCTAAACAGCTGGACGATTTTTGTCCAGCGATGTTTTCAGTGTCGATTTTGCTAAAGGCTAATGTCCCGGGACTTTGCCTTTAGTGAATGCGGCAATGGCATAATCGCCAGCAAAGTCCCGGGACTTTGGGCGATTTTAGCAAAATCGACCTTAGTAAATATACCCCAATGACCCCAAACACACCTCCAGGCTATGTAGGGGCTACTTGACCAAGAAGGAAAGTGATAGAGTGCTGCGTCAGATGACCTGGCCTCCACAATTACTAGACCTAAACCCAATTGAGATGATTTGGGATGAGTTGGACCGCAGAGTGAATGAAAAGCAGCCAACAAATGCTCAGCACCTCTGGGAACTCCTTCAAGACTGTTGGAAAAACCATTCCAGGAGACTACCTCATGAAGCTGATTGACAGAATACTAAGAGTGTGCAAAGCTGTCATCAAAGCAAAAGGGGGCTACTTTGAGGAATCTAAAATATAAAACATATTTTGATTTGTTTAACACTTTTTTGTTGACAACATAATTCCATATGTGTTCTTTCACAGTTTTGATGTCTACAGTATTAATATACAATGTAGAAAATAACTTAAATAAACAAAAACCATTGAATGAGAAGGTATGTTCAAACTTTTGACTGGTACTGTATTTAAAAATAACTAAATGTTAAAACCAATAAGAAGAATTAAATATTTGTGATGAAAAAAAGTGTATAAAAGTAACTATATTGCTTGAAAGCCAGCTGCCATGCAATGTAATGAATAATAACAGATTTATTTTATAATGATAACAATTTGTTAGTAATACAAAAGTTATAAGTATTCTTAAATGAAACCTGCTGTCTCTTTGATACATACAACCTTCACTCAATGCAGGCTGTCATACAGCTTCTCCTAACATCTTTTTCTGTTGCCCCTATTCAATGAGACAGCATGTCTACCCACTGTGCCACTGTGTCTAAATGAGGGTTTTTCTTGCACCACAATCCACTATCGCAGCGCAAACATATGTTAGGGTACCATACGTTAGTCTGCTAGTAACATCTGTGCTTGAGTTGAAAGGCCACTCACGTGAGGAATTCTGGACACTTACACGGCTTATGCTTATTACGGTGCTGCTTATTACAATACATTAGGCTCCTCTGGAGAGTCGGCTTGCCTATGGTGTTTACTACGGGTATAGATGTTACAATTGGTCTGAAACCTTGCTGGGCCTGATACAATAATAAGCAGCACCCGCTGGCTAATATTAATATTTGGTAAAACTAATGAAGTGCTTTATGGGGGAATGTGTTGTATTATAATAGGACTTTGCTTTTAAAAATGTTAAGATTTTGAATGTTAAATATATGGAATTACTTTTGGAGTGGTTCATGCGTGCAGATACACAGACAGCAGAGAAGAGACACCAGATACCTCACAAGAGAAATTAAATGTGAGTGTGATTATTTATTTGCATAACCAGTTCTTGTTACGTGCCAAACAAAGGTGCTGTTTTCTTTATTCCCTCTAATCCACCATTCACATCACAGGAGCACACGTGAGGAGGAGTCAGAAGATCATTGTGACAAGCAATACAACGAGAATTAATATTGTAATTCTTTATTTTGTTTTACAAAGAGGAACAGGACAACAAAAGGTTAGTCAACATAGTCAAAAGATTAAGTGAATAGAAGTCACAGTGGTAGGTTGGTACAATCCTGTACATCTTAAACTGTAGGGAGCGCATAATAAAGGTATCGAGGACTGGCATAAAAGTTCCGCTGTTATGTATTGTCCTAGTTGATGAAGAGAGTACATATTAGAAAGGTGAGAATGTGGGGAGGGGGGGATTGTGCGGTTGATGTTGTCTAGGGTTGGATGTCAACAGCTCAGATGTGTATGCTTGAGGCTAGAGCTATGGGAGGGGCGTTTAGTAAGCCAGGTCAGATGAGTCTGGTCGTAAGAATGTCATCCATTTTTATGTAAGAGTGAACTCTCTGAATCCAGTCCTTTAGGGTGGAGTGGGGAGGGACTATTTTTTGCATCTGGTGGGGATTACAATCTTTGCACCGTTATTCAAATGCTTTAGGAGGGATTTTTTTGGTCTTAAGGGGGATATTAGAATAAGATAAGAGCATTTGTCTATCTCCACCATAACTAAATAACATAATCCAATAGATGTGTGATTAAGGAACTTAAATTTAGTCCAGAAGCTGGGATTGATGAGATACTGAAGAAGATTTTGTTTCAATGTGGAAAGAAAATTGAACGAGCAGCACCATAAGATAATACTCTTTCCAATATATGGTTTTTATGTCATTTCTGTAAATTTGGAGGCACCTAGAAGGGTACTAAATAATTCAGCTTGTGTAAATCAGCTATTGCATGGGAGTCTGGATCCAGTCATATATTAACATTTATTCTTTATTTTAATCTTACTGTTTATTTTACATTTTCATTTATCAACTGAAAGTTTATACATTTCTTGTGATTTTTAATCACTAGCACAGAAGACATCTTGCTAAAACTGAAACACAATGAAGCCCCCTACCACCGAAATTGTAGCTAGAATTATACAAATATATCCAAGGTCAAAAGAGATTATTCCCAAGAGAACTATTACAATCAAGGACTTAGCAGCGTTCATGTCTGCAGGTTCATGAAAGAAAATCTTTTAATGTGAAATAATTCTTGATATTAATTAATAATTCAATTTGAACAATAACAAAATATATTGGAATATGTGGTTATTTAACCTTGTAAATGCTCATAGTTAGAGAAATAATATTTCTATAATTACTATTATCACTGCCTTTATTGTTATTCTTTATTTAATTCCAACCTTAGATATTTTTTCATTGCATTCATGCAGATATTTAGTGGGGTAACCTGCTGCATAGCAAGGAGCTGCCTGCAGAGAGGATGACTGAATTTATAGGAACAGTGGAAAGCCACTGACTTTTATTATACTGATCATTTCCCATCTCTCATACACTTACAGGAATGGTATCAACATTCCACCATAGCAACTGTAAGGATGTGATAAATGTTGAAGTGGGAGCAGGTGAAGGTTGTTGAGTATTTTACAAAGATTAACTAAAATAAAAGAGAGTTTTCATTTTCAGGGGCCATTTAAATTCAGACAGGTGCCAAAATAAACTCTCAGAAGGATGATCCTTAGACAGGATAAAATATAAGATCTTAAAAAGGACATGGGGACTGATGCAGAGCTACGCTGGCACGCTGGCTGGAAGTACGGCCAGCGTAGCTCTGGAGCACTCCCCTGACACTCTCCCTGTGGCCGGCGTAATTACCCACTGTAATGCCGGCTGAAGGCTACTTTAACTTCAGCTGGCGTAACAGGGTCGTAACTGGCCTAACCTGTCCTCCCTCCCTCATTTACTTACCTCACTTACTCCTTCGGTAACGGTTGCATAGTTACAGTGAGGAACGCCCCCCTCGCCGTAACTACGCAACTGTTAGGGACGCCTGATCCTAAGGATTGGGTTTCCATAACTAAGCCGGGCAACATCTGCACATCTGGTGCGAACGCCGAACCCGGGCTATACATCTGACGGCGGGCGCCACTTGCAATCGTCTTTTCCATCTCCCCTGGTATGATGTCCAGTCCCTTTTTTAGAATGTATGTTTAGGTTTTTTGTAATTAAATATTTTTTGTTTTATTTTGCATGTCCACTTGTCATTTGGAGGAGCAGGAATCATTCAATACACCCACGGACATTTAATCATCTTTATTTTGTTTAGTCAGATATGGATTAATTGTAGGCTATATCCAGGATTATATTATATTTTATTTATTCATCTGTTTACCACTGGCACTTCTCTCTTTCTGATCCTAGCACCCTATAACCCCCACCACCTATCTTTCTATCCATTGTTTCATTTACAGGAGATTTTGAGACATCTCCAGGTGGAGGTTTATGACAGCTTGGTTTTTATGCGCTTCATAAGTTGTCATAATATTTTGTATTTGCTGGTCCAATGTGTCTATTTTGAAACATAGGTTTCAGAAAGATGATTTTCGAATGCAGTCACTTTTTGACTGCTGCAAATTTAGAATGAATGGGTCCAGCAACACGTAAAGACGTAGATCCTGCATCTGCGAAAGCTTTTCCCCTAACCCCCAACCCTCTTACTAATCCTCACCCTAACCCTCCCCTTCAGTGACTCTTACCTTAACCCTCTGTCTTCCAAAGCCTAACCCTCCATCTTTTGAAGCTTAACCCAATCCTCCATCTTTCGATGCCTAACCCATAATCTCCATCTTCCTGAGCCTAACCTAAACCCTTCTTCCGGAGCCTAACCTTAATCTTCTATGGGCCTGATTCAGAATTAAGAAGGTGCTTAAAATAAGAGAGGAAAGTCACTCCTGGGCTAAACCATGCTGATTGCAGGGGGGGTCAAGTAAATTGTATTCTTTGCATGCAGGGATATATCTTTGAATTGCTTACTGCACACAGATACCGACCAGCTTTACTATTACAATCTTATTTAGACTTGGGATAGGAAACATCAACTCTCAACTCTAATACTGTTTGCAACAGATGAAATATGACTCCCCTGCAATCAACATGGTTTAGCCCAGGAGTGACTTTCCTCTCCTATTTTAAGCACCTTCTTAATTCTGAATCAGGCCCTATGTGCCTCAGCGCTCTCTCCGCCATCCCCACATGCCGCTAGATCACATCCCCGTTCACTATTGGAAACAGGTGTTTTGGTGAAACAGGGTCTTTCGCTGTAAGAACCTGTTCCTACTGTAAAAATTCTAAATAGAAATATGTTCAAAAATGATACAGCTGCCAGCTGAATGACGACGTATCATTTCTCAAACATATTTTGCGGACCAGCAACCGCTTCCTGAAAGTCGCTATAACAGCAATAATGTAGAAAAGACTTGCACCACCACACAATGATTTAATAACCCAATAGTCTAGGAAAAGGATGTAAAATACCCCATGCAGTCAGAAGCTAAAAAGGATTGATAGGGATGTCTTAAGATCTCATTTCCACTGACTACCATGTAAAATTGTCAAATGGGGAGTAGACCGTGCATCTAAGTATAAGAAAAATTCTATTTAAGGGTAAAGAAACAGTTCTTATTCTTAAGCAAATGGATCTCCAGGTATCGAATACAAGAGGATTTGCATTTCCATGTCCATACTATCAGGCACTTGTGCAATATTTCTGCTAACCACTCATACAAAAAGACTTCTGATAGCTAGAACCTACCTTAACATTACCAACTAATGCGCATAGGAAATAGTAGTAGGTCATTTACGCAATCTATGTGCCTGTTAGGTACGTAGATTGCCTCTGTGCGGTTTTTAAAGACCGCATGAAGTATATTAGTTAGAAGCGGCCTAATGCCACCTTGGGTAGTGTTTAGGAAGAAGTGGAAGGGGGAAGGGATTTAGATTAACTGGGGGGGAGGCGGGCAGAGGCAATGGGCTGGATCCAGACCTACGTTCCCTTTATGCTTCAACGCGTAGTGTGTTTACGCTAGCATAATTACTATGCACTCCCCTCGCTCGTACGCACCTTGGTCGTTTTACGCTTTCTAAACCCTACCTTAACTTTTCAAAGCGTAACTACTGACGTACATAAAGGATGCACGCAGGTAAGTGCCTAAGCACACCCACACTGTACGATTTAAATAGCTCCCTCCTCCTCCGAAGCGTAATTACAGGTGTCGTATGGCTGGCACGCCCCTTCATTCGTAGTTACGCTGTTGATACTAGGCTGGTACGTGCATTCAGAGTTACGTGGCGTAACATCTTCCGTGCGCATGCGCAGTACATACAAAACAGCATTTTTATGTCTCCGGATAGCGTAAATACACTAGTGTACGTAGCTTTAGATCTGGCCCAATGTCCATGCATAGTTTCTTTCTGGGGGGGTTAAGGGGCAGGACGGGTGAGTTAGGTGCAGATCTTTCCGCACCTAACTCACTGAGTCCGGCCAACTTGTGACTGCAATCCGGCCCCTCTGTCAAAAGGTGTTTGAAGTGTCATTTCATTTAAGTATGACTAGGGCGAAATTGGTTCTCCTTTGGTTAGCATGGATCCATCTGCATGCACAAAACCCATTTCAGACACAGACCACAAGGGATAAATTAATGTCTTATTATGTACTGTAACACTATATTCATTACTGTGTGTTTACTGTGAGTAACAATACTAGTAGTTATTTAGTTTTATTGAGCATGTTAGTCCAGTCACTAGCCTACTGTCTGTTAAAATTTTAGCTATTTCAGATTTCTTTAGGATTAAGAACCCTTATGACCTTCATTCATAATGAGGACTTTGTCCAAGAGTAATATCTTGAAGAAAACATTTTTTGCACAGTTGAGTGAGACAAAAAATACATTATTATTTATAATAATAATAATAATAATAATAATGGCCTAGATCCTGGGCTACGGCCAACAGGGGAATTTCTTACAGCGCGTATGTAATTCCCCTGTCTAGAAGGTTGTGCGCAATGAAAAGGGGGCTTCCCCCCATTACACATGTCGTATCGCCGCCGTGAAGGCGGAGATAGACATGCTAATGAGGGGACGTGTTATATGGAAAGAGAAATAGGTCTATGTATAGAGCGCAGTGATAACAGCAATTTTAAATATTCTCAGTTCAGGTCAAACAAGTTGGATAGCTCACAGTTCTGAAGTCCTGTTTTGTATTCAGATGTATAGCTTGAGGAATCGTTGTGCTCCCCGTTTCTTCTCCCGTGGTAGCGTCCTCCTCGTGCAGGGTACCGGGGCTCTGTCGGCGGTTGTCTGGTCAGCTGATGCCACAGCAGTTCAAAGGCTCCTTCCGGGTGACGGGCTGAAAAGTGCTGTTCTGCTATGGCTCCGTTCTGCGCATCCCCCGTAGAAGAGGAGAGAAAATAGACAAACAGCGCCAAGCCCTGGTGCAATAACGTTTATTTTGAAACAATGTTTAAAAGTTCCTAGTAATGGATACTCACAATAAAAGTTCTTGTTACATTCACATAAAGGTTTCTTTGATCTTTTTCACACAACACCATAAATTAACCTTTCTGGGTCAGTGGCCAAAAGTCCCTAGGTCATATGCATGGGTTGTAAAGGATCAGGATATACTGCTGGACGTGGCAGGGAAGCCTTGTTACGATCAGGTATGCGGCCGTAAGGTTGCATATGTGATCATAAACGTTAAGTGTCCAGATTTCCTACCGACTTCCTACATAGGGCGTGCACTTCCCACTACGATGCTGGCCGTAATGACCTCGGGCGGCCATAAGGTGCCCGTAGGTCAGGATCCAGCCCAATGTGTATTTATAAGATGCTTTAAATGGTCTGAAGCATCATACAAAGAACAAGGGATAAATATAAAAATAGCACATTTATCATACAGGTAAAAATGATAACAAAACAAAAATTAATATAATTCAAATATCATACAGGGATTGGTCAGAATTGAGGCTGAACAGGGGAGAATTGGGATAAAGGGTTCTGCTCGGGGGAATTTGTAATCTAGAGGGATGGAAAAGATTAGCAAATTTGGAGAGGAGATGAGAGAAATTGACATTTGTGAGTAGAGAGGAAGATGAAGAAGATATTATAGAAAGGTGTAGTGACAAGAAATGAGGAAGGTACATGAGGTGGAGGAGGGCATGGTGGGTTAGATAGATGTGGGGTAAGCTATCCTGAACAGGGGAGTTTTGAGGTATCATTTTAAGATGTGCAAGCTAGGGAATCATCCGATAGGAGGGAGAATATTCCAGTAAGGGAGGTGCATCAGAGGAGAAGTCTTGAACACAGGAGTGAAATATGGTAATCAGACAGAAAGTGAGGCATGGTCATTGGCTGACCATAGAGGGTGAGAAAGAATATGAATGAAGATGAGAGTAGGGAGGTGTGGAGTAAGTGGAGTAGAAAGGTCTTTGTAGGTGAGGGTAATCAGCTTGACGGAGGGGGAATGCTTGACAGAGAGGTCATGCAGAGGTAGACTGGCAAGGAAAATAGTCTTGCAGAAGTATGGACTGAAGGGAAATAAAGCAGATAAGGGGAGAAATTGCATTAATCAAGTTGGAAAATGATCAGAGATTGGATGACAGTTTCAGTGGCATCAAAGCAGGGTTGTGAGAGGAATCATATGTGAAGGATGAAGGAGAGGGAGGAGTTCAGGATGACTTCCAAGCAATGGATTTGGGGAACAGAAATGATGGTGGTATTGCCAATGAGAATGGATGGGTGAGTAAGATGCTTGTGAAGGAGAAAAGACTGAGTACAGATTTGGCCATGACACTTTGGAGAGGAGGGAAGGACAGTAGACAGAAAAGTATGGATATCAAAGGAACTCATAAGATCACCCAAACAAGAAGCCTACAGGGAGAAGGTGGTGAGGAGGAGCCTCAAAATGTAGAGGTAGATAAAGAAAAAGATTGGAGAGATAAGCGGTGAAGATACAGACAGTGACAAAGAGTCCTGTGATGGAAGGACTTGAAGAGATATTGGGCCTGATCCAGACCCATGCCGATGTGCTGTGTGTACTAACGCACAGCGTATCGACATGCACTCCCCCCGACACTTCCTCTGTGGCCGGCGTAATTACACACTGTTACACTGGCTGAAGACTACCCTAACTTCAGCCGGCGTAACAGAGTGTAACTACGCCGGCCACAGGAGCGTAAATGGCCAAACCCGCCCTCATTACCTTACCTCCCCCCGCCTTCCTTCCCTAACTGTTGCGAAGTTATGGCGAGGAACACCCCATCAACCGTAACTACGCAACAGTTAGGGATGCCCGATCCTGAGTAATGGGTTTCCCTAGTTACGCCAGGCAACATCTGCCCGGCACATGCACAGATCTGCAAAACTGCCGATCTTACGCATCCGCCCACTGTAACTACGGCGGCGGGCGGAGGTCTGGATCAGGCCCATTGTTTGGCTAGGGAGATGGTAGTGAAGAAGATTTCCTCCATTGGCGCTTGTCAGTCCGAGAGAATTTCCAAATGGGAGCATGGAAACATCAGTCTATTCGAGCAATCACTTTCATCTGCTTATCTCCACCTAATAACAGAAGTCTATATTGGAAATTGTGTGCAAAGGTAAAATAATGAATCATACCTGAACATAGTTAGTGAAAATTAACTTATAATGTTTAAGAAATCTCAACATTACTTGCTCCTTTCTAAATAGACACCTAAATCCGAAAAGTATATAAACTGTTCCCATTAAACCCAGCATCATGGAAAATGGAAAATACAGGAAATATTCAGTTTTCGGCTATGAGACCTTCAGTATGGTGGACCCTGTAAACCACTAGTGGAGTGGAAAAATACCTCTAACATCACAAAATGGTGATGGTGAAAAACAGTTTTAGAAGTAGTGTCTGTATAGAAACATAGAAAGTGATGGCAGATACGAGTCACATGGCCCATCCAGTGTGCCCAGTTGTTTATTTAAAACTTTACTGACCCTAGACCCTCAATTTAGTTTTAGGATATGTCTATATTTATCCCAAGAATGTTTAAACTGTTTTACTGTGTTAGCCTTTACCACCTCAGATGGGAGGCTATTTTTCTAATCAACCACTCTTTTAGTGAAGTCAACTGTCTGCTCATATCCCTTAAACCTACCCCCTCCAGTTTATATGCATCCCTCATATTCCAAAACACCTCTGCTTGTATAATAAGACATTTTATATAAACTATTATAACTTGAAAGTAACAAAGATAGTTCATAGATGATATAACCAGTTAGGTGCAAGTTAACACTTATATAAAAAGTATCAGATTAAACTATCAAATTAAAATAGATATATAAGGTGTTGACACAGAAAAAGGCAAACTCCAGTATTGTATTTTCTATAGTGGAGCACATGAATTCTAAGTCATAATCAAAGTTCTTTCTTTATATTTAAAATGATTGAAACTATTGTGGTGTTCTTTAAGCTCTGAATTCATTGTCTAATCTTCTATACACTTATCATAGGCTCTGCAAAAATGTAAACTGATCCTGTTACAGGAAGTATGGTCAGTCAGAAACAGACGTCAGCTTCCAAGAGCCAATCACAATACACGAGGGGCAGGATTAATCTAGCTGTGCTGAACCCAATGACTTGACAAATCTAGCCGCATGCAAGATGACTTAACACATTCTTTCAGTGGAGTCTAATGAGAAGATTCATGATTTTCATCCTGGCACTACTCCCAGCCAAAGCACTTGTTCATTACTGCTTAAGATTTGGATATTTAGCAGCCCATCTTACAGATATATATCTGTGTACATTGCTGTATCTAGATGTTTATGTCCTTGTATCATATAAAACAGCAACTTTTTTTTAGGGCTGTGCATTTATTTCAATGTATAGACACTACTTTCACATAGTCTTACAACAGTCTAGATTGTTTTACAAGGTTCTGTCTTCATCCATTTTTACTAAAAATAGCTATTAAGTAAAGGCTTTTAAAGATGTAAGTAAAGCTTAAATACCATGGACCGTATTCACAGATACGATGGTTTTCTGTGTGTATATTTAGGAGCGGAGTAACTGCGCATGCGTAGTAACTTTTTCCACGCAAGTTACGTAGGATTTAGGCACGGAGGTCCATTAGACACGGACTTCTGACTCACACTTAGGGACATATACGTACGGAGGGGCGTGGTTGTCTTCCGTACGTGTGAAGTTACGTGAAGTTAGGCGGAGGGGAGGCATTTAAATGAGCTTTTGAGGGCATGGTTAGTCATGTACGCATGTACGTAAGTAACACGCATGTAAGTACACACGTACAGTTAAGGGTGCCCTATGGAAGCGTAAGTCGCTAGGGGAGTGTCATGGTAGTTGCCTCGCTACGCGCGCACGTATAGTTGCATACTTTAGACACACGCATCTCTGAATCCGGTCCCATCTCTTCACATCCCTCCACTCCAGAGACTAGCTGCATTCATGGGCAGCACATGAACAGGCAGCAGGTCACACACCTAAAAACAAAGCTAGTTCCTGAGAGATCATTAAATAAAGTGTTTCACAAATCTCAAATGTACAGCGTAGGTGCCAGGTATAATCAGCAACCTACTGGTGACTGTAAATGGTATGCCTGCAGCATGGAAAACAGAAGATGTAGTTGCTGCTGCGGCCATCATATTTTCGACACTGATACAGCTATAAGCATAATTGCGTCTGTATCAGTGAAGATACCTTTATCATAAAGAATATTTAAATCTTGGAAGATGTATTATGTCGAATGCTCTTATTTCAACAAGGTACCTATTCTGGTTAGGGTTAGGCTGCGGAGAGTGTGGGTCCCAATATCGATTGCTTATGCAACCCCACTAACCCTAACCCTAAGTCTTTCCCCCGCAGCCTAACCCTAAGTCCCCCCCCTGCAGCCCAACCTTAAGTCCTCCCCCCTCAGCCTAAACCTCTCCGGTGGTCCGGAGGCGGTGCTTCCGAAAATTAATGGGTGAATATGCCGATCGCATACTCACCCATTCATTAAAAAAAAATCTAAAATGGCTGTCATTCGAATTAGAGACAGCCGAAAACTAACCGTTAGTCCTCCCCCCCTGCAGCCTAACCCCAAGTCCCCCCCCTGGCAGCCTAACCCTAAATCCCTGGCAGCGGAGCTTCCAAAAATGAATGGCCGAGTATGCGAATCACTTATTCACCAATTCATTAAAAATAAAAAAAATTGAAACGGCCCTTGCGAAATAGGGACAGCCGAAAAGCAACTTTCGGCTGCCCCTATTTTGCAATTAGAGGATTCTCAGCGGGGACTCGCAATGGGCTGCAGACAAGGGAGGGTTAGGGTTAGGCTGTGGGACAGGAAAGTTAGGGTTTGGCTCTGTAGAGGGGAAGGTTAGGGTCAGCCTGTGGGACAAGGGTAAATATGGTTACGAGAGGGTTAGGGTTAGGCTGCAGGGTTAGGATGGTTAGGGGAGGGTTAGAGTTAGGCTGCGGGGAGGAGATGGTTATTGGAGGGTTAAGCTTAGGCTACAGGATGAGGATGGTTAGGGTTATGGGAGGGTTAAACAGGGTAAACACTGGGCTTTTCAGAAGATAATCTTTCCAATCTCACAATCAAAAGACCGTTTCACCAGATATTTTACCAGTGTACTGCCTGAAGAGTTCCTAATAGACACAGAACACACTTACAAAAAGCAAAAGATATCTTTCGATCTTTGATCTGGCGTATTAGGAGCTCCAATAGATCAATACAAAAAAAATCAAAGACTGTTTGATAAGATTTCTGAGCGTCTGTTTCTGTGACAACTGTCACTTTAGTACCAGTAAGTGATCTGTTGAAAGACATTGAAACAGCGAGCTACATCCGAAAATATATGTGACATTGTGGCAGGACCACTTTGCTACTGATAGTTCATTTAGTTATGTTACTGCTCTCTGATTGCTTATGACACCAATACTGAAACATGTCATCAAGAACCTTTAGAATTCATCTGGTCATTTTCCTAGCTAGTTTCCTACTTTAAATCAGAAACTGCTTTTCAAAATCTCTCTCTATGATATCCTTTGTAGTTTGTTTTTACAGACCTCTATATACCACTATATACAGTATATGCATCCCACTGAATAAGACATTAAGCTTTTATTTTCATTAGGCTCTAGTTTGCCATTGTAGCCAAACAAGATTAAGGGCCAGATTTACTAAGCGGAGGGTTTGGAAAAGTGGAGATGTTGCCCATAGCAACCAATCATATTCTAGCTCTCACTTAACTATTACATGCTAGAGAATGTCAGCTAGAATCTGATTGGTTTCTATGGGTAACATCTCCACTTTTCCAAACCCGCAGGTTAATAAATCTGACTCTAAGTATGATTGTAGAAGAGCTGGATATCATTTTTTTCTGGCAAACAGAGATGTGGAAGAGGCAACCACATGAAATATTTTCATAAATTACTTATGCTGATTTACACCTTTTACAGAAAAGTGCTGACAGGATCATTATATAAGATCATGGACATTCATGACTGGGGAGTTGTCTTTCCTGGGGCTGTACTGCAATAACAGCAGTCACAAAGGATACATAGAGCTTAACCATCACATAGCAAACATATATGATGTAAGCACCAGGGTGAACAATATTAGATAGATAGTCTCAGAAGTAAATGTATTAGGAAAAACAATCATATACTGACGCTAGGTATATACAGATTGAGAGGAAAGCTGCTTGCAACAAGTAAAATACCACAATGAAATAAACCAAGTCTCATATGAAACAAAGTATTCAAGTCCAACAGTAAGTTGACATGTGAAGGTATCCTGCTATATTGTAAGAAGAGTGCCCGAATCACAAAGTACAGAAGTAATAGCCCCAATCATGTGTATGCAGCCTTCCCAGTATCCCCCATCATGTGTCTGCAGTCTCATCAGTATCCCCATCATATATCTGCAGCCTCCCCTGTAACCCCCATCATGTGTCTGCAGCCTCCTCAGTTTTCCCACCATATGCATGCAGGCTCCCCAGTAGCCCCCATCATGTGTCTGCAGCCTCCTCAGAAGCCCCCATCAAGTGTCTCCAGTCTCCCTAGTATCCCCATCATGTGCCTTCAGTCTCCTCGGTATCCCCATCATGTGTCTGCAGCCTCCCCAGTATCCCCATCAAGTGTCTCCAGTCTCCCCAGTAGTCCCCATTCATGTGTCTGCAACCTCCCCAGTAGCCCCCATTCATGTGTCTCCAGCCTTCCCAGTATACCTCATCATGTGTTTTCAGTCTCCTTGGTATCCACATCATGTGTCTGCAGCCTCCCCAGAATCCCCATCATGTGTCTGCAGCCTCAACAGTTGCCCCCATTCATGTGTATGCAGCCTCTCCAGTAGCCCCCACTTATATGTATACAAGCTCCCCAGTATACCCCAGTCATGTGCCACAGCACACTGGTTGATGAGCACTGGCCTAGACTTTTAACCATTTACAGGCCTCTGGTTACAATGGCAGCCACAATTGCAACAGTTTGCAGCCTAGCTAGTTGCATGTAGCCTTGCCAGCACAGGATCCCTTCCAGATACAAGTTCCAATAGCAGCAAAAACCCTGCTATTATAGTAGTTCCTCCCCTCTATTTATTTTGTGGAACAAAATGTTGCAGTTGTCTGCTTAGTAGTCCCTGCTCCACTTTGGCATCCATCATCTAACCTTCTGTCTACAATCATTCCCCCAAACCTCCCTTTGCTTTTTGCTTCTCCTTGCATCGTCCTTTCTAATATTTTTACGCTGAATAAGGTAGAAACAGGATAGGGTTGTGTTTGAAGTGAGACTGTGGAATGGGTGTTGGGGGGGGCATTTAAAGATGTTAAGTTGTTGCTGTGTGCACACAGATTTGGGGTGCAGCAAGCACCAAGGTGGTGGTAAGACAAGGTAAGGAGGTCGTGGGTTGTGGTAAGACAGTGGAAATACTGAAATAGAGAAGCTGGAGATGGCCCAGTGATGAGAATACGAGGAAAGTTTATCTGGGAAGATAGATGAAATAATGAACATAAAACTAAATTCAATTGTCAAGAAACTGTAGGACTGGGCCTGACAGGGATGTTTTGATGGTTGAACATTTGCACGGCTCTGCAATAGAAAAATATATCTTACAATTTGATTTGACACCATGTTTATTGAAAACATACCCCAATAGAAATACTGGGCAAAAGACCGCGTATAAGCAATCTACGTTGCAACATGCAACGTAGATTACGTTTCAGAATTACTGCGCATGCGCAGTACATCATATCGGAAAACTCCGGCCTTATATGCAATGAGGCCGGAGTTCTGAATACGGCCCACTGTGTAGAAAATATTGATACATGATATATTGTATCACTGATTTATCAGTGCAATGTAAGTAATAAATGAATAAATGGTGGGGAGGATATAAGCATATGCCAAATATTCCTAAATATTATGCCTTTGAAAGAATATTTTTTCTAATAAATAAATGTAGACAAAAAAAAGGAGAGATTTTAAAATATACAATATAGTTCAAATGATGGATTGCATGGGAATTGTAAAGTTAAATGGAATGCAGGTAACGTAGGGGATTGATAGAGGTGACATGGGGTCGGGCCGGCCAAATTCCGACAATCAAGAGTTGCTGGCTGAATGACGGCTTTATCATTGCTGAAATACTACAGAAAATAGAAAATTGTTATTGGGAACGGGTAACTAATTCTACCCATTCCCAATAGCAACATGATGCGGCGGCCTCAGGTTAGGGTTAGGGATCAAAAGGGGAGGGTCAGGGTTAAGACTTAATGGTAAGGTGTTACGGTCGCCGCACACCAGGGCACGGAGTCTAACTGGGGCCTTGTCCTAACTAGAGTCCCTGATGGTGGGGAAAGTCTAGGTTGTAGGTTCCAAGCAGGTCGCGTCCCCCAGTAATGGTTCCTGGAATACTGAGGAGGCTTTGGGAGTCAGACATCATGGCAGGACTGGACATAACACAAACAGACAATGCAGGAGACAGGACTGGAATAGGTACTGGGAAAACAGGGCTGGTATGATGAGGTGAGTTCACAGGAGGATGATACTAACACAGGGTAACAGAGAATGGAAGCACATAAACAGGTAAAGGAAGAGGACGCAAGATCCAGGGTCTAATACACAGGAAACAAGGGAGCCAGGAGATCAGTACACACACAAGGGAAGCACAGAGAGACTGGACACAAACAGTGCACAAGAACAGACAAGAACCCTGCAGCATGCAAGGAAAACAGCACAGCTGAAAGACAAACAAGAAGTACTGCTTAATAGGAAATAGAGCAGCAGAACAAGAGTAAACAGGGCAAGGATTCTGCTGAACAAAACCTGAGGAAAGCAGACAAAGGACCATATTCACACTTAAGAAGCAGCTGCTTCTTAAGTACGGTCTTTTCCATAATGACCTACTACGCATGCTTAGTAGGTCATTTACGCAATCCACTTACCACTTGACTTGTAGTCAGAAGCAGGTGTGCTAAATGCACCTCAAAGAGGTTTTAGTTTGAAGTGGGAGGGGGAGGAATTTAGATTAACTGGGGAGGGTGAGGGGAGGCATTCTCCATCATATTTTCCTCCTTAAGAGGTCAAATATGCACAGTGACTTAAGGTTGCCTTTGGCACTTGTAAGTGCCATTAGGCACCTAAAAATGGGGACGGGAGAGGGGACTGGAGAAGGATCACACACGTAAGTGTCAATATGGTCCAAAGTGGCTAGAGCATACAATCCAGAAAACAGACAATATCACCAGCAAGGGATAGTTGTCCCTGCTGGGTATTTAAACACTGAACAGCCAATCAGAGCTGGAGAGCCTCCCCTAGCTATTAACAACCAGCTGAGCTCCATTAATTATGTTAGCACTGGAGCAGAAGCTATGGCTATGCTGTTTACACAGAATCCTGGCTGCCAAGCAACAACCAGGGTCTGCTTGAGCAGCCAGGAGAGAGTTTGTGCTGATGTGAATATCACAGCAGCATAGAACAAAAGGTTAGGTTAAGACTATGGGACGGACATAAAGTTTAGGGTTAGGACTCAAGAAGTGGATGGTTAGGATTAGTCTGCAGGATACAGAGGGTTAAGGGATGCAGGTTCTTACCTGTCGGTTTATCACTCTTTGCTACAGTGGATGTCGCATCACTATCGCTGTAGAAAAAAGAGACTGCTGGCAATAGCCGGCAGATGACAATCTACTGCTGCATGATTGCGAGTCTAAGACACCCTTCCCTGCAGCCTAACCCTAAGACTTCCTTCCCATAGCCTAAGCCTAAGACTCCCTTTAACGCAGGCTGATCCTAACCCTCCCCCTCCCTTCTATTACCCTAACCATAACCCTCCCTTCCCCAGAGCCTAACCCTAATAGTCCCCAGGGAGTTTGTTATTCACCTCCGATGTGACAAGTCCGTCGGCTTGCAAAAAATCTGAAAAGTTTTCGGCTGTCTCTACTTCTAAAAGACAGCATTTGCGGTGGTGACATGCACTGGGCAAACCACACCCGTGACATGCAAATGGTCTGAGTGAGAAAATACATTTAGAATAAGGGGAGTTTAAATATCTGCTTACCCTCATTAATATTAATGTGAAGGGTGATCCTAATGTCCACATAGTATATGTACTGGCATAAGGGCTGGTCCAGACCTGAATGCAAAATTATATGTATCCTGTGCTCAGTAGATCAGAATGCAAATAATAGGGGGTTTATACTGGATCCAAAGGTGCACTCAACTGCAGCTCTAGGGGATCTTATGGCATGTTTAAAATATAAGGGATCCTCATGGGAGGAATTATTCTGTCTGACTCCATTATTACTGCCTAGTACAGAAGTAATAAAGTGATAAAAGTTCCCTCTTCTGCCAAGATTATACGTTCCAGAAGGAGAGGTGAGTGGGGCCAATAGAGGGTCCTTTCCCTAGTGGCAAATGGTCCCGTTTATCGGTCCACCTCCTGCTAGGAGTGAAAATCTGCATAGTGTACGGTCAGCTGGAGATAAATGTAGGTATTGCAGCACCAGTCTATTGCCTTGTGGCTGTGTTATTCAGTAGGTGCACCGTGAAAAGGCTCTGAAAAATCCCAATGGTTTTCTTGGCCTTCTGACTGATAATAGATATCTACAATTTAAAACATTTGGATTATAATGAGCACCATGACCCGGCTTTCTACTATATTGAACCAAAATTAATAAATGAATAAAGGCTTTATATTAATACAATAGATATCTATTGGTGTGTCCCAAAAGAGAAAGTATTCTTTATGGACCAAATCCAGACTTATGCAAAATGTTCACATTCCATTCCCAAGGACTTAAAAAGGACTGTATTTTGCATGTGCGCATAGGCATACATTGCATGTATAGTAAGGATCTGGATTCAGGCTGGGACAGGGCGGGTTGTGTACAGCATCTATGCTAAGTGGGAGAGGCAGGTACTTACATTTTACAGTTAGGGTGTTTTCAGCCCTTGAGCCCAATCCAGACTTGTGCGCCAACCCCATTTTAAGTGAGGATGGTGCCGAAAATTAAAGGCAGGGTGAACAAATCGTAAGTCCATCCATGTGAGGGGATACAGGCAAAGCCGCCATCAGGGGGGACAGCCGGGCCTAGTGTCCCGGACAGAGAGGGGGTCCGGGATAGCCCCAGGCCTCCTCTCTGTCCTGCCCAGGACACCAGGGCCACAACTAGGGTGGTGCAAGCGGTGCCACTGCCCAGAGCGTGAGGAGAAGGTGAGCGCAGTCACAATATCAGCTGATGAATCTCAGAAAGTGAGAAGTGATGGATAATATATCCATCCATCCAGGGGTGGGGCGGGGGCCCTGCATATTTTATCAGTCCCGGGCCCCACAATTTCTGATGGTGGCCCTGGATACAGCATACTCAGGATACAGCAGGGATCCAGGTTTGGATCTTTGCTGTTGCTGCACTCTGAGTAAATGTGGAGGTCTGGATCCAGTCCCATGTGTTTACCTATGGTATATGTGCCACCCTTTAAAATTTAGTACAGCGCTATTTACTACAGCAATGTGAAATACGTAGAGTTAGGTGCCCCTGGACTATTCAGTCTAGCATTCTATTCTTATGCTTTGTACTTTTCCTCTTAATTAATTCCCTGTGTGCTGTCCCTGTAGAGAATAGGAGCTAATAAAAAAACAACGTTATTGACTCTTTTTTCATGAACTTTGTTTCTCTATTGAGCACTAGGACAAGGGTTCACTGTTTACGCTTACATAATTACATTTGCAATGGCTTACTAGTCCATGTAATATTTTCTGTGTTTCATTGTCCACATTAAGTAACCTTAGGACTGTTTTGTCCAGTTTATTTCTGCATTTTGGTAGTGCCCCAGCACTCCACCCCCACCCTGTCCCTGGGCTCCAGAGAGAACACAGTATACTAAGAATAAAAAAACACACAGCAATTTATGCATAACAGAGCAGGTCAGACAGACCAATGTGGGCCCTGTGTCTGGTCTACACTTTCCACAATGGTCTCAGACATTTCCTCAACAGTTCTCGGCACTCATGAATTACTTGTGACACACAGTCCCAAAGACAGGAATTACACACTGGAAGTGAATCACCATTTATATACACATTCTCTTCACCCAAGATGATCAAGGAGTTTTTTTTGCTTTAGTCATAAAACATATACAGTATTTAATCTTTATTGTTATTTGTCAACAAATCTTTCAGTTTGATTTTTCTTTCTATGAACTGTAGCCAAAATAAATCACTTCATTGTAAGTATGGACCGGAATCAGACTTATGTAAAATGGGTGGTTTTTTTTCCATCCCCAGGATTGCAAAACGCACACATTTTACAAGTGCGCATGTGCACAAGACGCACTTCCTGTATGGATCTTCCGAACTGGAAGTGTCCTTGCAACATTTTCATAGGCTGGATTAGGTGCGTGCAGGAGAAATGTATTGAAATGGTAAAATAAGGGCATGCTAAGCGCCTTCTATACTATCCAGACTTTCAATAGTAGGGTCTGCTCGTGGCGGTCATGCTAGTGTAACTTTCATCTCAGCATGGTCTGTCGGATGTCTGAGTAAAGGATGAGTGGGGATCCGCATTCACAGGACTGCACCATAATCCACCCCGTACTCTTATAAGTGCACACAGCCCCTCTATAAGAGTTTCTAGTGTCATTTCACTTAAAATGGGTTGGGTAGCATGGAAACGATGGGAAAATCTGAATTTAGGATTCAGTCTTAGATTATTATAGGATAACAGTTCAGAGTGACTATAACCCCAAGTGTTACAAAAGATAAATGAGGTCATGAAAAATATGTCATTCTTGCTTAATAAATCGTCATGTTATATCTGACAACATTTTATGTCTATCTTACCGGGAGGGTCTGGAGGGATTGCTGACAGTCTGAAGCGGCTTGATGACGAGGCTTTGCTTGTATGCATCATCCATATTCCACCCATCCTTCTCAGAGGTATGCACATGGAATCTTCTGCTGTGCTCTGCATTGTTAGCACTGCACATGCCTAAGGAGTCTTCCAAACAAAACAAGATTCTCAGTCGTGCGCTAAAGGCACCGAGTGCAAATTGTTCTAACACTGGTCACATTAGGATATGGGAATATCTATTCAATCTATGGGCGTGATCCTAATTTAAAAAATTCAGCTGCTGCCCAATGCTGTGTTCCATGCAGACATTGGCTTCCACAACGGGGACAGGCTATGAGATGCGCTTTGTGGGTGGTGGTAATCGTACAGTAAGGGCTGGGTTTAGCCCTTACTGTACATATGATCCTCTATTCCGTACACATTTAGAACCTACTGTACATGGATTCACTATGCGTATGTAGTAGAGCAGGAAGAGTGCCCTGTTCTCCTACGTGTGGTGTTGTGAATCCGAAGTCCTTTACGTTAACCTCCGCAACAGAGGCTACATACGGAAATGAAACATAAATCTGGATCAGGCTCTATGTTAGTATACAAATAGTATTTCACCTCTTATTCTCAATATTTTGTCCTACATATCAAGTTTTATTTTACTGGCATGCACAAACCTAATACTTACTAGTGCAGTTTGTAAGCAAATGTACCTATGTTGAACTCCTCTGTCCTTTCAAATTACCTTGTGTAAAGCCTATGACACAAAATGATTCGCCTGTGTCTCATCTACTAGCTAAGTCTGCACAAGGCTTAGACATAAATATCCTGTGAGTGTTTAGTTACAGTTTTCCCTAGAAGCTGTTAGTTGATTATATAGAATATTCTTGTGGAGTTTCAACATTAAAAAGAAAAGAAAAAGAAGAGAAGAGACAGTTGTTTGTGCATGATAATATTTTTCATCTGTTTGAGTGAGGATCACGGACTTTAAACTTTGGCTGTGCGTTGTGTTGACTTCAGGTGATGCTGACGGGTCTGTGTAAATGAGTGTAAATGAGTTCAGACATGTACTTGTTTCCATGGAAGCCTTAGCCTGTGCTGTGTGGGGAGGCCTCCTTACAGGGACATTCCTACTGCCCTGCTTACCTTGGGCAAGCATTCCCCCACACTGTAGCTGTCTGCTAGATGGATGATTGCATAATGGTGGAATGAGAAACATTTCCTCTTCCTGCTGTCAGCAAGAAGGAATTCCACCCACTTCCAAGTGCCCAAGAAGTAGCAGGGAGGGAAGGGAGAACTACAGCTGAGATTAATGAGCGACTGCTGGGTACATGTCAAGAGTGCAACCATTTACCTCTGAAAAACAACACATTATTTTTTTGTTGTATGTAGTGCTGTAATACATTCTACATGTCTAGAGAATAGAAAATCATCACATATACAGATTATGTGTGCCACTTTTACTTCTATTTTACTTAGAAAAATCTTTCTACAGTATTTGTCAGAATTGTCCCCCTCATATTTACACATAGTAGCAAACTTTTTATTTATTTCTTCCAGGACATCTTAGAGAGGAGAAAAGAAAACAAGGGCCGCAGATACATAAACAGCAGGCAGGTGCCTCACTGATGCTCTGCACAGACAGGGTTAACCAGAAGTGTCAAGGGGATGGGGTTAGTTTGATTGGCAGTGGGTGGTTGGGCTAGGTTTGGGTATAAGTAAGGTGGTAGGAGGAGTTTAGTCACTCTTCAGGAAGATTCTCCCTCCCTCTATCCCTTTAAAGTGTTAAAAAAAAATGTTGTGCTTAACCAAATTTTCCTTTCAGACAGAGCATGTTGGGGCGGTAGCAGTGGGGGTCAGCAAAATGAGAGGTATGGCTCATGGGGAATTTATGGGGGGAGTGGGGTTAGTTCCGATTCGATTGTAGCACAACCCAGGAAGCGAGGACATCATACCCCTAGCGGTTGGGTCCTATTAGTCAGCCACCTTCCAGTTGCCGGGGTGGCCTAGGTGAAATGGGTCGAGTGTCCTGCTGGAGGATTGGACTGAGGTCAAGGTGGATGATGTTTTAAGTTAGAAGGTATTTGCTGAGCCCCCATCTGCTATTGGACCACCTAGCTCTTTTCCAGATGATTTAATCATAATAATCACAACTTTAGTTACCAATTCATAATTCGGCCCAATTCAATAAATACCATGCTCTCTTTTTAAATCCAGCTATTGTGTCTGTCTTGTTATTTCGTTAAGATATGACTGGCTCTGCTGTGCAGCAGTTGGCACTGTGCCATTTGCTGATTAAAAGATGGCAGCACGGGGGCATGGCTTGATAACATGTTTATGGAAATTACTGAAGCCACACCCACTGCTTACCAGTGCTGTGATCCATAGTGCTACTAAGGTGGGGGCAGGGTTTGACGTTACAAATAGATCATCAAATTCCTCCAATTGTCAGTAGCATTATAAATCACACAATTGATAGGAAAGGGGGGGGGGGACTTGCATTAAATCACTGTCATCAATCCCAAATGCATGGGAACTGTACTGCAATTAGAGGAATTAGTTGCAGGGCCAGTGATAGGTCTCTGGACACCCTAGGCAAAGCTTCAGCCTGTTACCCCTCCCCTGGCCATCTGTAATTGCTTATTTGTATTTCTTCAAAGGCACAGGAGATCAATAGAGCTGCAGAAGTTTTTAAATGACCTGTGACTTCGTGCAGGGGATTAGCTGAGCGAGGCTTATGTGTTCTGTAGTGGCCGCCAGCTTTGGAGTATCTCAGCACCTTTGAACACCCATAAAGGCCCACCACCATAGTGCCACAATTTCTACAATATCCATCATTATAAACTCCATGGTGTTCCCTCTCAGCTACAGGCATTATCCCACAGGTGTATCACTAGACTCTCTCAGCTGTTCTATTGAAAGCCCTCTCTGACTGCACACTCTTGTCAATGCAACAGGTAACTGTGGAAACAGAAAAATATTAAAGCATATTTGCGAATATTCGCATATTAATCGCTGTATAGTTAGAGACAAAGAACCGCAAAAGTGCGGGAAATCGGTAACGCGTACGCACGTGGATTCCACATATCATTCGCCTCTGTTTATGTCCGTATCCTTGAGCTTGCTCATGTGCTCTGGCTCCCTGGTTCCTGGTCGTATATCCTGTCCTTATATTCCAGCTCTCCGCATGGTTCCAGTATTATTGTTATATTCTCCTTGCGGTTCCAGTGTAGGTGTCTCCGATTTCTGCACTCTCTGTGCCTTTGGTTCCTGCACTCCTCTTCTCTTGATGCAGTAGCCTTACCTCTGATACCTGCAAAAAGAGATATTATGTCCCACACCAGTCTAGGGTGAGTGATACCAACATAATAAAGTGGCGCAATAAGAACACCTCAAAATAAAGATACCCCCAAAGCAGGTACAACTATTGGTATTAATAATCAGAAACAAATTAGGGTAAACTAACCAGTACCCCAAAAGACAAATATTAAAGATGCACTCCAAGCCATTACTGTCACAAATACAAATCTATATTAATTAAAGTACTCATAGCCGTATCTATTAAAATCATAACATAGGACAACATGTAACACAATCAACAGACATATACTAAAAACAAAAACACAGACATCACTATCCTGTATTAGTTATATAGTATGATATATATGGAGTATGAATGGCCACATCTATCCCTGTACTTTAAAAGAGAAAATCAAAGAAAGAAACACAAAATACCACCTCATGGTGGGTCTTCACCCCTAAAAGGAGCCACTATCTGACCCTACCTGGGTTGAGCCATATTGTCCAAATATCAAGCAAATGGCAAAACAGCAAATAAGTACAGGGACAGGAGCGGTGTGTCAGTGGAGTTCACCGACACGTGTTTCGCACAGGCACTTTTTCAAGGTGAGGCGTCTAGGCTGAATCAGCTTCTATATACACCAGTTGCGGGCTGCAGAAGGAACTGATTGGCTTGTACACTGGTGCAGAGTAATCACATCATTAAGGTGCCATGTAGACGAGACGCATTACAGAGGCTTAACTCCTTAAAGGAATAAATGGAAAAGAGAACATTTGTTACATTGTATTTTCATATATATAGACTGCAACATTGTGTTTGTACCAGGAAGTATTAATCCTCCTAGCGGCATGAGCTTGAGGCTAACATCAAAATTATTTAATTCCACACACTCTCCTCTCCTTAGTCATCCTTAAACAAGTGGGCATATATAATATAGCTGGTGAAAAGGTGCATAAATTTACATAATATTGTCATATCTTAGTATATCAGGTCAAATCAGACCTACTAGTACCAGCAACTCATTAGAGTATTTTAAAGGACACATGTAAATAGATTTGAAAAAGAGAGAGAAACATAGTCGGCATAGAATATAGGCACCTTTATTTGTATTATTTATTTGACCCCTTTCTTCTCCTTTCCTTCTCCTTTCCTCCTAATATATGGAATAGGAGTGGTATAGCTCGTACCATGAGTAATCTGTGAATGGGAAGTACTTTAATGAGTTGCTGGTACTAGTAGGTCTGATTTGTATTTGTGACAGTAATGGCTTGGAGTGCATCTTTAATATTGGTTTTTTGGGGTACTGGTTAGTTTATCCTAATTTGTTTCTTACCGCTGATACCTGTCTGCGCCACTTACTATAACCCATTTACTATCCCAGCACCTGTGCACTTGACCAGAGAGCCACGACCACCATTAGAGGCTCTGATAAATACCTGGCTTGTGGTTAGACTTCACGGGGCAGATCCAGGGCCACCATCAGGGGTAAACAGCCAGGACTATTGTCCCGGGCCCAGACCTGATGGCGGCCCGCTGATACTTACCTAGCTCTGTAGCTCAGTGATATTTAGTAGCCGGTCAATGCACAGGGAAGTTCTTCCCTGCGCACCGGCCCACTGTTAAAGTGTGTCTGTCCGCCCCCGCCCCTATGTGACGCCCTGTCCAGACCCATGCATGCATTACATGTGTGCGTGGATTGTAGGGGAGTGATATGGACCACAGAGAGGCCAGAGAGGTGAATGTTTTGGTAGTCGAGACGGGAAATAACGATAAAAATGAACGAGCATCCGTGGTTAAGAAGGGTCTGATGTGACTATGTTGCAGAGGTGAAAGCGGCCCGACAGTGAGAGGGTGCAGATGTGGGGGAGAAGGAAAGTGAGGAGTCAAGGATGACGCCCAGGCAGTGGGCTTGGGTGGAGGAGGAGATGGTGGAGTCGCCAATAGTAATGGAGATAATAGAGGTAGAGGAGATACATGAAGGAAGGAAGACTACAATTTCAGTATTGTCCATATTAAGCTTGAGAAAGCACCGGGACATCCACAAGGAGATGGCCGAGAGGCAATCTGATACTTTGGACAGGAGAGGGGGGAGGAACAAAGATAGATTTGAGTGTCATCTGCATAGAGCTGACAGTGAAAACTGAAGGAGCTGATGAGGTCACCCAGAGAGTATATGTAGAGCAAGAAGAGAAGGGGACCAAGAACTGAGCCCTGGGGAACACCAACAGGAAGAGGAGTGGTAGGGGAGGAGCTGGGGTTAGAGACAGAGCAGGAGCAGCCCGAGAGATAGGAGTAGAACCAGGAGTGGATGGTGCTGCAGAGGCAGAGAGAGTTAAAGGTCTGGAGCAGAAGAAGGTGATCAACAGTGTAAAAAGCTGCTGATAGCTCCAGGAGGATAAGAAGGGAGAAGTCCTTAGATTTGGAAGAGAGGAGATCTTTTGTGACCTTAGTCAGGGCAGTTTCGGTTGAGTGGAGGGGGCGGAACTCAAATTAAGGAGGGTCTAGAATAGAGTTGAGGAGAGGAAGAATCCTGATGTATTTCCTCTGGTTGTATCGCTGGCTCCTAGACAATTACCCACTTCTAACAAATTTTTCAGTTATCCCAAAACCAGTCAGAGATTCCAAAACCAATGTTCTATGCATTTCAAGCTTTCACCAGGAGAGTTTCCTACCAGCCACTCTAAAGTTGCTTTCATCATATCCCTTTTGTCTGACCAAGCCCTGGCAATGGCCTCTCCTTTTTGGGAACTACAAACCCTCTAAAACTCTGCCTTCCTAAGCTTGCTTAAAAAGAGCTTTGACAAGCTGGGAAGAGCTTCATCTGCAGCTTCAGTCTACTCCAATTACATCAAGGCTTTCCAACAGTTGACCAGTATGAAATCTCTTTCAACACCCTAGCTTCAGAGGTCAATTGGAATAAGGAAGGTCCCATTACTACCTTCTGGCAAGGTGTGGTAGATCGGGTCAACTTCCCGAATCATTGGATGCTGTAATCTCTCTTTACAATCATATTGATGTTACCAGGAGTGTAATTGTGAAAGAGCTCAGGACCGTTTCCAGCTTCCTCCTTCTCAGCCATCAGCTCCATTGGTTCCTGCTGTTCCATTCCTGGCTCTCTCCTCAGGAATTAGAGACACTTTGATAAAGCAATCTTTATGTATACTGTAGCGTTCCCGGGCATTTCTGTGCCTCCAGCCCTAAGCACCTGGAAAATGCATGCCCAATTGTCACAAGTCCTGTCTGCATCAAGTCATACCTCCAGACCTGCTATCCATTGCAGTGTCCAAACCTAACTCTCAGGTTTCTGATATCCTTCTCCTGGACTCTCCCCTATTATGTCTTACATCTTCTCCAAAAAGGACTCTGAAACTCTCCCTCCTCATCAACAGGAAGACTGTGTATCACGGACTGACTTGGAAGGGTATCCGTTTTGGATTCCCAGAGACTTGATAGTGGTTTAGCGAGGTAGAGGAAGCTTGGAGACTTTATGTAGGACTTGCTATGAGTCAGTGGGGAAAGGGTAGACAATTCAGGCTTCACTTGGCTGAATAACATAGGCTTGACTGGACTTGACAAGGCAGGCTTAGCTGGACTGGACTTGACCAGGACTGGAGTTGAACGAGGCAAGCTTGACTTGACCAGGATTGGAATGGATATGGGAATGGACTGGACTGGAGCAAGGCTTGACTTGACCTGGACTGGAACATGGCTTGAATTGACCTGGACTTGACCAGGAATGGACTAGACTGTAACAAGACTTGACTTGACTTGACCTGGACTGGAGCAAGGCTTGACTTGACCTGAACTGGACCAGGACTGGATTAAACTTAACTGGACCTGGACTTTACCAAGACTGGACTAGACTAGACTTGACCTGGACCAGGACTGGACTTGACCTGAACTGAACCAGCAGACATGAACTGGAACAGGACTTGACCTGGACTGAACCAGGAGACATGTACTGGAACAGGTCTTGATGACCTGGATTGGACCAGGAATAACAATCTGCAAACAGCAGAGGTCAGAAGCTGGAATAGTAGTCTGCAGACTGTTCACTGCTGACTGGGATAATCAGGCTGATTACTGCTGGATGGTGTTGCAAACTGATTACTGCAAGCTGAAGACTGCAGACAGAGATCTCCCAAGGAGTAAACGGGAACCAGGTACCTTGAATGACCAAGTTGTTCTGGCACTGTGGATACAGTGCTCTGGGTTTATATAGGGTGCCCTGGCTCTGGATTGGATAGTCAGATCAGGTGCTTCTCCTGGTTTGCTCCCGGTTGGCTGCTGCAGATCATATGCACAGATCCATACACTGGAGGACAGCAGTGCGAACAACATACAGGGAAACATGTGGTGGACATCAGACATGAAACTGCATCTACTGAGAGTGGCGTGGCACTTCCCTGGAGGCAGAGAGTAGGCATGCCTGAAGAGAGCAGCTGACAGTCGGCTCTTGACGCGGTAAGTCCTGCGTTTTTTTAACACTGTGCAATCTATCTCCTACTTGGAAAAACACCTCAGGGGCGCAACTATCCTTTTCCTTAATCTGAAACCAAGGCCATGTTTGCTTACATTCAAGAGAATTTGCACATGGCTTTATCCAGAAAACCTCATCTCTCACTGGTGCAGGTTTCTTTTTAGTGAAAATATCATTACCCCTTAACATTGATCATGTGAAGGGAGCTACCATGTTCACTAAACAGGACCTGCATGGAGCTTACAATCTCAACTTCCCTCCGGATTGTGTTATGCTCAAACAGTGTTCCACAGCTTAATGATTGAGATCTTCCGGGACATGCTTTATATGTTCATGGTAGTCTACCTCAACAACATTTTATTCTCCCTTTTAAATTCTCACCGTACCCATGTATCTGAAGGGCTTTGAACAACCACAGATGGCCTTCTGGTCTACATCATCTCCAGCACATGTCACCCGATGGATCCAGAAAAGCTAAAAGCCATTTGGGCCCTGGAAGAGTGGTGTTATCTCTTGGAGGGAGCCATTCACCCAGTCACTGTGTAAACTGACCATAAAAATCTAGTGTACTGCGCAGTTTCTGATTGACCACCAGGCACGTTGGTTCCTTTTTTTTTGCCAGGTTCTGGACTCACATTTCTATGGATATCACAGTTCAGGTCCTTTCAGCCTTTCCTGCTCTCTGCTCTGGTGCTGTGATTTCTACATTGCATGTGTGCTGCTGCCTGCCTAATCAGTCCATTGAATCCCTTCAGCCTTGCTCTCCAGTTCCAGAGTATCAGGCTCACTTGGTTTGCCTCTTGTGTTACTACTCCAGCTTTCCACTTGTGTTCCTTTGTTCATGGATCCTGTCTCCTGTACCAAGTTGCAGTATCTCTGCTCCAGCCTTCTTTCCTTGTGTTCTCCCCTCAGTTCTTTGTCTGTCATCCTCCAACTGTTACAGCTGCCTTCTAACGGCAAGCTGCACGCACTGCTCCTATCCCCATTACTATCTTACCTTGCTCCAGTGGATTCCCCTGCCGGCAGGCTCCTTAGCAGCAGCATCCATAGTTACCTCATGTGCAGCTTCTCTGTTAGCCACATGCTCTGCCTGCAGCGTTCTTATGCCTTCTGCTGCTTGTGTCACTTCCTGGGTTGGGACTGGGTTTGCTGGCCAATCACTGTGCAGCTGTCTCTATTTAGTCTCCCTCTCACTTCTCCCAGGTGCTGGTTATAGAGTCTGTTT
>WWET01002555.1:145996-159029 GCA_011038615.1 Limnodynastes dumerilii
CGCACGCAAGGTGCGTAAGTGACCTGCCTTCACTCAAGGGTGCATGCACCCTCCAGAAGTTAAGCTAGGACGTTACTTTGTTCTGTCCAAGCCCATTTCCGAGGAAATGGGCTGTGCTTCCCTTCCGCCTGCTAAAGCATGGTAAGTGTACAGTGTGGGAGGGGGCTACCACACAGTAATGGATCAGCGGTCGTACGGACCGCTGATCCGCACGTTTGAGTTAATGCAGGCTTATGGCAGCGTTGGCTGCCATAAAGCCCGCACAACAGGGGGTGTGCACTCCCTTCTGTCTCACGTAATTACAGACCCAGCACGCACGGAAAGCGTGCGGGGATCTGAATCCGGTCCATGATTGGGAATACTGAAGGGAGCTGGAGGAACATAATGAGGAATACTGAAGGGAGGCTGGATAAATATGATGGGGAATACTGGGGGGGGCTGGAGACACATGATGAGGAATGCTGAGGGGGGCTGGAGGCACATAATGTGGAATACTGAGGGGGGCTGGAGGCATATGATGGAGAATAATGAAGGGAGCTGGAGGCACATTATGGGGAATATTGAAAGGGGCTGGAGGCACATAATGGGGAATACTGGGAGGCCTCAGAGACATAATGGGGATATTGAGAGGTCGTACCCAGTGTAGGGTATAGCCGCCGTAAGCAGGGACTTTACTATGGGAGTGTTAGGGGCGTGTATGTTGATACGCCCGAGCGAACGTTCGCATTCGCCCGTCGTGCGAAAATTTCGTAGCTCTGGATCAGGCCCATACTGTATAAGGGGGAGTACATGCCAGGGGGAGAGATTGGATGAATATATATACACTGTACACACACAAACTGGATAACTAAGTGCTCACAAGGCTGTGCTTTTATTGTATTATTGTTACAAATGTTTCTGTTTTGTGAAAGCATTGCATTTTGTGACTGTTTTCTTTAACTGCATTCAGGTTACAAGAATGTTGAATTTATTGTACAGTGTATGCGGTCTCAAAGACCGTATATACGCAATCTACGTATCGAAACGATACGCAGATTACGTACAACAGCTACTACACATGCGCAGTAGCTATCGTTCATTGAATTATGTCCGTCTATGGAAGACGGACGTAGTTCTGGATCCGGCCCAATGTCTGTAAGGTATTTGTCCCTAAGATGTATAGTCTGTATTGTGTTGCAGTTTTTAGGATGAAATTTTATTGTGTTTACAAGATTGTGTTTTATGATGCTTACATGGATACTATACTCTAGTAACTATAATGATAAATTGTAAACTAGTAGGCGCAAATTTAAAGTTTGCAGGGAGGCAACCTTTTCCGCAGTTTAGTAAATCTAACCTTGTATATTATTTGTTTGCCAAGAATGCCAAAATAAGTTTCTTGTAACCTGTAGTACATCTGGTCAAAGGACCGTATTCACACCTAAGAAGCAGATGCTTTTTAGGAGCGGATCTTTAGTAAATGACCTACCTACTATGCATGCGAAGTAGGTAATTTATGCAATCTACGTAATATATCAGTTTGTTACCCAGATTTAAAGTGCGGATTTTAAAGTAGTTTAAGTAGCAAGAGGCGTCATAATGCCACCTAGGGTGTGGTTATGTGGGAGGGGGAAGAGATGTAGATGACATGGGGAGAGGTTAGATAAGGTAGCCCTATAGCACTCGTAAGTGCCATAAAGTACCTGAAAAACGGGGGGGGGCAGGTTGGTGCGGATCTGTCTAAGACGATTTGTGAATACGGTCCAAAGTGTTTTATGTCCCACAATTAATGACATAAGCATCCTCCATTATATTTCATCCTCCACAGTGACATGTTCCTATGACATCATTATTTTTAGAGCAGAGTAATGTGTTGCATCAGTCTTCAGAACCAAAGATAGAAATAAACATCAATAATTGAATGTGCTTCCCCGCATGATGTGTAATCACAATCTTTCCATGGCACTAACACTAAAATCCTCTCTTATGTCTGGAGACTGCTTCCGTGTCTTGTGCCATCACCCCTTTTAAGGGCTGGGTGCCTCTTCAGCCTGGATTGACGGAATTCAGCTGGCAGCACTGGGCTCTCTTGACGTCACTGTGACCTCAGCAGGGCTTGTCAAATGATCGCAGCCTTCTCAGCTCAGACACTGCTGCCTGAAATAGCAACAGCCTTTCCATGTATAGAAGGGCCTGCTCCATAAACATCTCACACTTTACTCAGCTAAGATTCACTGCTGTAGACCCAACATGTTGTAGTTTATTATTATTTATTGTTCACCTCTTGTCATCCTGATATATGTTATGTTATAACAGGAATATATCACCCCTAAGCATTATAAATATGCTGCATAATGAGCATATAGCAGATGATATTTTCTGTCAGAATGACATACTGCAAAAAACAGATACCTAATAGTCTGTCCACCTACTGGTACCTGTAACTGTGCTGTAAAAGCAAGCTGAGCTTTCTGATTGATGTTAAATTGCACATGGCGGAGGAGAGAAATCCCTATCACCCCCACATTGAATAGCCAGTCTATGCATACCCTAGACACATGCCTAAACTGCTACCAGTTTCATTAACTTAGATGTTGTAGTGCAGATGTATGGGCCACCCCACAAGTTCTGCAGCTGTCCAGTCTGTCACTTTGACTTATGTGGATGCAGTCCCCCTACCGCCGCTGACAGCGTTAAGCACTGAGCGCTGTCTATAAACAAATGCAGCTGACAGCTTAGCTCTGTCACTTCTCCAGGCTTGCAGTGAGAGACAATAGCTAAGGGGTCAGAGCTTTTGTATCTCACAGCCTACCAGAACAGCTAAGCTGTCGATTATAACTTGAAATCTAAGAAGGAGAGGGACTACTGCCACTAATAATGTTCTGCAGTGGTGGACCAGGCAATGTAGTTGCATACACTGACCTGATCCAGAGGTGATGTAAGACAGCTGCATAATATCACAACATATATAAGTAAAACTGAAGAGCACGCATCCACGTCCCATTCTGATTTGATCGTAACTGGAGCATAAAGGATTTGCGTTCTGAGCGGCGTGTTGAGGGAGTGAAGGGGCGGAGGGTCATAGGCACCATCCACAGCACAACGCAGACGATATGAAGGTCTGTTTATTTCCAAATATTTGCACCTTTCATAGGTCATGTCTAAGTCCAGGGGCACTTAAAGACCTATTTACTACTACCCTTGAGCATGATTTTGGCATAACAAAATTAATAAAAATGAAATAGAGCTTTATATTTTTTATAATTGTAGAGATATCTGAAGAGAAGTATTTACTACATGACAACAATAATTTAACTGTTAAATATAGAGCATAACCCCACACTTGCACTAAAGATTAGGGTCCGGATTTACAGTTACGTAGTTTTCGTCTTACGTAAGTTGTTTTAAGAATTGAGCTACTACGCTGTGTAGTAGCTAATTTACACGGTTGCATTCTCTGGCCAGAAAGTCTGATTTTCGAAAAAGGGACATTCGAAAGTTCCTTTTTGGATGTCCCTTTATCCAATACTTACCATTTTAGACTTTTTTCAGAATGGGTGAGTATGCCGTTCGGTATACTTCACCCATTCATCTTCGCAATTCACGATATCCACACCTCTGCCACCACTATTGCGGGACCAAGGGAAAAAGGTGAGTAAACTCTCTATGCGGGGTAGGAAGGGTTAGGGCCAGGCTGCGGGAGATGGAGGGTTAGGGTCAGGCTCCAGGGGAGGGAGGGTTAGGGTCAGGCTGCAGGGGAGGAAGGGTTAGGGTCAGGCTACAGGGGAGGGAGGGTTAGGGTCAGGCTGTGGGAGATAATGGGTCAGGGTCAGGCTGCAGGGGAGGGAGGGTTAGGGTCAGGCTGCGGGAGATGGTGGGTTAGGGTCAGGCTGCCAGGAAGGGAGGGTTAGGGTAGTGAGAAGGGAGGGTTAGAGTTAGAATTAGGGAAAGGAGTGGGGTACTATTTAAAAAAACTTTTCGGAGCACTGAAAGCTTGGTGCGTGGATCGATTGCAATGCCTCCTTGAGAAATGGCCCTTTTTGCAATCGGGCTGTTCTAACCGGAGATCCACACCCTTATTTACGTTATCTACGTACCATTGCTGTACGTAGAATGTGTAAGCTCGGTCTTTAACAGACAGAAATGGTACGTAGATAACGTAAATAAGCTACTACGCATGCGTCTTAAAACAACATAATGACTTCACATCCAGAGGTCCCGATGCCTGCTCTTGTGAATCTGACATACAAACACCACTACTGCGGCCTGTAAGTACGGCACGTGTGCTGTGTGGGATAGTTGCATTAGTCTATGAATAGGGGTCTCTGCCTCTAAAGTTGCTGGAAGAGAACTTTTCACTGAACACTTGAAAGAAAGTAAATTTTATTTCAGCGATTAGTTAAATAGTTACTTACATATAACTTATAAAATCCTTGAGATTTGGACGCCATGTTTATTTTCTTAAGAATTTAAAACAAACACTAAGGTTTTAGGAGCATAAAAACATATGAGGTCAAGGTACCTGTGAAATAATGTGTTTACCTAGTGTAGCACTGGCAGCCAGCTTGTCTGTATAGGAGACCAGTGTGTGCTGAACCAGCATAAGCCACAGTTTGCACTCTCACAGCAGTGGCTGCAGCAGCTGATTGAAAGGGGTGGAATCATTTCAACACTTATAAGAAATATGCAGAAACCAAAATGTGCTTTCAGGTTAAGGAACCTATTTAACAAAAAAAATACTTTTCTCTGACAAAAACTCCTGTTCTCAAAGGGTTAAAAGAGGATAAATATCCCCATTTAACAAGTAATGCTGATTTGGAAATATTGTCCTCCTAAGCTTAACAAACCCTGAGGTTTACTCACTGACAAGACACATGCACAATGGGCTGGATCCAGACTTAAGTAAGGGCTTGAAATTAGTTACAACTGGGCTCAGGGCTGCCATCAGAAATTGTGGGGCCCAAAATATGCAGGTCCCCCCCACCACTGGATGGATGAATATATGTATGTATATTTATATATATATATATATATATATATATATATATATATATATATATATATACACATACACATAGATTTTTTTTAAAGGGTCACTTACCTCTTTGATTATTCTCACTTTTCCTTCTTTCTTCCTTCCTTCAGGTGTCTAGAAGAGGACACAAAATTGTAACTACTATACCCACATACACACACACACACACACACATTTTTCTACATATACACACACATAGATATATCAAATATTTAGATATATAACTACACACAAAAATATAGTTGCATGCATGCATTAGATTCATATACACACACACACACACACACACACACATATCACACAGACACATATAACATACATAATAGAACACACACACACACACTACATACATGCATTATATCACACACATAACATAAAATGCATGCATGCATAATATATCACACAAACACACATAATAGAACACAAACACACTACATACATGCATTATATCACACACACACCATGCTTATCACACACATCATACATGCATAATATCACACACATCATACATGCATAATATCACACACACCATACATGCATAATATCACACACTATGCATGCATAATATCACACAATGCATAATATCACACACCTACTTTTTAGCAGAGCTGTGCACACAATACTTACACATACACACACACACACTTTTCAGCAGAGCTGTGCACACAATACTTACACTTACACATACACATACATATATATACACACACACACACACACTTTTTAGCAGAGCTGTGCACACTGCAGATGCTGTGTGGTACTGGAAGGAGAAAATGGAGGAAGTGGGGGCGGTGCATAGCTGCAGCAGCCAATGAGGGAGTAGCACAATAATATCAGCTACTCCCTGATTGGTCAGCCTTTCAGGCACTGTGGAAATCTTTGAGAATCTCTCTGCAGAGCAGCAGGAGGTTCATCAGCTGATATTGTAAGCTGCGTTCACCCTTTCCTCGCGCTCTGGGCAGTGGCACCGTTTGCACCACCCTAGTTACGGCCCTGGTGTCCTGGGCAGGACAGAGTGGAGGCCGGGGGCTACCCCAGGCCCCCTCTCTGTCCGGGCCTGGGACACTAGGCCCGGCTGTCCCCCCTGATGGCGGCCCTGCCTGGGCTAAACCATGTTGATTGCAGGGGAGTCATATTTCATGTGTTGCAAACAGTATTAGAGTTGAGAGGTGATGTTTCCTAACCCAAGTCTAAATAACAGTGTGATAGTAAAGCTGGTCAGTATCTGTGTGCAGTAAACAATTCAAACATATATCCCTGACTCCCCCTGCAATCAACATGGTTTAGCCCAGGAGTAACTAATTTCAAGCACTTACTTAAGTCTGGATCCAGCCCTATGACTGTAAATTGGTGTCCAACCTAATCCATCTGATAGCCAGTCTAAACCGCGGGGCAGCAGAGGTCCAATGCCGGATTCCCACTGCATCCTAAGTTACGCCAGACAGGCCCTACCTTAAGATTTCCACACCATCCACACATAAATTAGGGGCAATGCTAAAATTTGGATTGTCTGTAAGGGCTGAAACCAACTTTTACTGTACAATCTACATACAATCTACATATGTCCCCCCACCCACAAAGCGCTCTGTCCTTCCCTGCCTTTGGATTTAGTACCCAGAATTCCATCCTGGTTATGAAGTCCAAAGACGTTTGATGAAAATTAAAGCCTGATGGCATACACCCAAGGGTTCCTATTGAGCTAAACTCAGACATTTCTAGACCGCTATTCATAATTTTCATAGATTCAATTTCATCAGGGGATTGGAATATAGCAGATGTTGTCCCATTGTTTAAAAAGGGAATGAGATCAAACCGGGTAATTATAGACCTGTAAGTCTGACATCAATAATTGGGAAACTGCTGTAAGGTATACTAATGGATAGTATTCAGGATTACTTGGTGTCCAATAAGATTATTATTGGGAATTGGTAATCAACTAATTAGCTTCTATGAGGAAGTTAGTTTGAACTTAGACCAGGGTAGTGCAGTAGATGTGGTTTACTTAGATTTTGCAAAAGCCTTTGATACAGTGCCACACAAGAGGTTGGTCCACAAAATAAGGGAACTAGATCTACCAAACCACATTTGTACTTGGATCGTAAACTGGTTGGAGAATATGGAACAGAGAGTTGTGATTGATGGATCATTAAGTGGTATACCTCAAGGTTCCATGCTGGGACCACCCCTTTTTAATACATTTATTACTGACCTTGGTGATGGTTTAGAGGTCAAACTTTAAATTTTTGCAGATGACAATAAACAATGTAAGGATAGGGATCGCAGGAGATCCGTAATAAGTTGAACTTGATGGACTGATGTCTTTTTTCAACCACATAAACTCTCACTATGGACCGTATTCACAGTTAAGAGTGAGTTAGGTGTGGACAGATCCGCACCTAACTCACTCGTTCAGCCCCTAACCCACCACCCATTTTTAGGTACCTTATGGCACTTAAGAGTGCCATAGGGCTGACTTAACTAACCGTGTGGTTTCCATTTTTAGAACATTGCCTCTCCCTTCCTCCTCCCCGGCTAATCTAAATCCCTCCCCCCTACCACTTCTAGCTTAACACTCCCTGAGGCGGCATAAGCACGCCTCTTTCTTCCCAAACTAATACTCTTTAAAGACCACACAGAGGCAATTTACATACTTAACCGGTACGTAGATTGCGTGAATGTACTACGGCGCATGCTTACGTGTGAACACGGTCCTCTGTTACTATGTAATGCAGTGCTCATGCATGCACTGTTTTGCCAACCTTCAATTAATCTGAAGCCGTCTTTCTGTGTTTATAACATCTATACCATCACTATATATGCAGGGTATGCAGAGATACTCAGTACCAGTGGCATAATTACTATGGGAACTGGGGGTGGGAATGATATAAAATTCTGGAGGTGAAGGGATACTGTGGTGGCCCCCAATCCTGCACCCACAGAGTTCAAAGTTGTCAGAGGCTGGCACTTTCTATAAATACATTGCTGGCAGCTGAAAGCTTAGTGCTGTTTTTTGCCAAGAAAGAGGCGAAAGGGGGGCAACTTCTTAGTGTTGCGTGCTGTCTGAAGCTCTAATCCTCTGACATCTGCTTGCACAGAGTGATTGCTGACCAGTGAACGCACTGCACACATGCCAGATGTGTTACGGGAAGTCTGTCCGGTACCAGCCGGTGAATCTCGGCTCTTCTGGCTACTTGCTATGGGGACTGAGTGTCTACTTTTGTCCCTGCTCTATGCCACCATCATTTCAGCTGCCCAGCCAGGTAATTACCGGGGACAGAACCTCTTTCTGCTCTGTCACTACAGTGGGGGTATATAATAATTGGAGACATATTGGTGACTGTTTTACTATACTATGGCAATTATTGGTAGTAACGTATATCTCTAGCTGAGTACCACCACAATTGTTATAGAAAAAGAGCAATCCTCCAAAGATGCTCCAATGGTGCTTTGAGCCTACATGTTATCTCAGTAGTAGGCGTATTGCTTCAAGTTAATCCTTTTTTTTTTTAAACACAATTTAGAATGCTTTCGTTAGTCTTTGAATATTATAGTGCTGCATGTCATTTAACGTAAACATGGGTTCTATTAACTGTGGAAATGATCTGACTTTTTTGCCACTGCCAAACCCTCCCACTCTTAATAAATCCAAAGGTTAGGTGTTAAATATCCAAGGTCCATTGCACAAGAACCATTGCATAAGTCTAAACTTGGAACAAGAAAAGGCCTTGTAGCTGGAACATAGCAATGATCAAGCAAAAATTACTAGATATATCACATGCTGGTCTACGGGATGATATACTGCATTCAGGGTAATTTCATGATGGTTAGTTATGAGAGAAGCAATGACTCATTCAGAGAGGTCACATAAATTGTTCATATATTTCAGAGGCCTTCAGAAGTGTAAAAACAACACACGAGAAATGTCAGACAATAAATAGGAAAAAAGACTGTTTCTTGTTAGAAACAGATACTTTTTTAAACTGTATTTTTTTTTTACAAGATTTGAAACTTAAATCAGAAAGGCCATACGCACAAGACACATAATGTAAATCGATCGGCATACTTACCCATTCAAAAACAAATTCACAAATAGTTGCCTTTTTATGTAGAGACAGCAGAAAATCAGTTTTCGGCTGTCTCTACTTCTAAAAGCAGCATTTCGGGGTGGCGACTACCACTGGTATAAAACAGCCCTTTCCCACACCTTAACTAAAGATAGAAGTAGTAAGCATGACAGTCTAGGAGGCACACAAATGTTGGATTTGAAGGAGGTTTTTTAAGTATTGTAGGTGGAAAGGGAATTTGGTAAGGCAAGATAGTGGTGTGGTACAATACAGGATAAGTTTTTTAGTGGAGAAGTGTAGCTGATATATGAAGCAAAGATAATGTATAGGGAAAAGCACTGTTAAGGCTTTACATGTGAGGCTGAGAAGCTTAAACAAAATTCTAGTATGTACAAGGAGCATTATACAGGGAAACAGTGTGACAGAGCAACAGTAAAGAATTCAAGATTGTTTGACGTGGCGAAGTCAGGTGTGTATTGTCTGTAAAGAGGCAATAATAGAAGCTGAAGTATTCTATGAGTAATCAGAGAGGGAAGGTATAGAAAGATTGCAGAAGGACAAGAATAAACTATTAAGAAATAGTAAGGGAGGTAAAGACATTAGAAGAACAGTCAAAGAGCTAGGAGGCAAAGCCGTAAAACTTAGTGTTGCAAATACCATAGAGATAAAAGGTGTCAATGAAAAGTGTATGCATAGCAGAAAAACAGTTGAGGAATAGAAAGGACAAGTCAAGGCAGACTAAGTCAGTGTGTTGGAGAAATTCCAGGTTATAGAAGGAAGGAGGAACAAAAAATTAGCCAATGGTTAAAGAAGCAGGATGAGTTCATGGATTGGTTTTAAAGCAATTGTCAAATTATATGCACTAGGAAATGCTTGACAATCACTGTAAAATAATAAAAACAGAATGGAAGTTGCTTAATCAATTTATAGGTATATGTTAAACAGGTGCGTGAAAGGCAGGGGGTAATCTGCTTTCCACAGAAACAAAAGGAAAAAATAGCCCCAGCCCACTGCCATAAACCAGTAACAAACTCTACTGTTCTATCTGTAAAATAAAACACAGAAATGTTCGTTACACATATTTGATCAAATATGGGATAAGCCACCAGCCACCGTCAAGGCCTTTCTGTATATGGTGGTCCTAACTCTAAAATTGAGAGTCCCAATGTTGGGTCCCATATATATGTTTATAAACAAAACATGGCCTGGCACTCCAGCCATTACCTAGCGACTAACCATAATCTTCTATCTTTAAAATAAAAGTCAGAGAATTAGTTACAGATATCTGCAGATACACGATAAGCCACCCGCCACTTACAAGGCTTCTCTGTGGTTCTAACTCTAAACAGAATGGAAGTTGTTCAATCAATTTATAGGTATATGTTAAACAGGTGCGTGAAAGGCAGGGGTTTATCTGCTTGCCACAGAAACAAAAGGAAAAAATAGCCCCAGCACACTACCATAAACCAGTAACAATCACTGTAACATGTTGCAGTCTTTTCCAAACAAAGGTAAATGATAATGATAACCTGGAAGACACTGTTGGTGATTATGATGATGGTTCTAGTCAGTCATTGGAATTGCTGGTAGTCTATAACAGAAAATTGGCATAATAGATACACAGATAGCAGATGTTATAGCTGGTAAAGGCTCGATCAGCACAACATATTTTGACATAAATGCAAACTGACAGGATGTATAAAAAGATGAAGCAAAAACCAGCTATTTGATCTTAACCTATATGAACCACACTACAAGCGACATCAGAAAATACAATGACCTTCACTTTCTCACAGAGGAAAATGTTAATATGCTCACAAGAAAATCAAGGTAATTAACATGCTAATGCAATCCATCAAACTGTCAGAAAAGAATGAAAATAAAGCAAATAACAGTTTGAAAAAAAACACAATTCTGCAACATTTGGACAGAAAATTATGGAACATTACTTGTAGACAATCCTTGAAATTTAATTTGTTGATCTCAAGAGCAGAAAATCTAGTATACACCCATGTAATCTCTTTAATCTGACAAAATGGAACATACTTATACGTTTATCGACTTTCAGAATGACACTGTAATAGTATGTCACCTTTCCAATAAGGCAGTTTATTCTAGTCTGTTCAATTGTAAATTCTGTTATTGTGAAGTGAAAACAGCTCATCCACAAAGCTGTAGGACATAAGCTCACAAAAAATGAATATTCAGTTAAGAGTAGGGACCTGATTCAGAAATTGCAAATAATACCGCTTTCACATCTTCAACTCTGAAAAACCCGGGTTTTTCAACATGGGTTTTTCCCGGGAAGAGATGCCGGGTAAAGAAAAAAAAGTCACTTTTAAGCGCACAAAAACCCAGGAAATTCCTGGGGCTGACCCTTTCACATCACCAATGAATTTCCCGGGTTTTAGTGCGGCAGGGCTACACACATCAGTATGCCCAAGGATGCCAGGGCATGCTGGTGCTTGAAGAACCACAAGCACCAGCATGCCCTGTCATCCTGTGCAAGAAAAAACAAATGAATACCCATTCTAGCTGCTAAATAAAATATAGGGCCGGCCCTTAACATTAAAAAAATACTTAACATTTAATGCCTACCTATAAAAAAAATAATGACATTGAATAGCCCTATATACAATAAAATATTTACATTTAATACCGCAAATAATAAAAAAAATATTTAAACTAATGATATAATGCCTAAAATAGATAAATAAAATAATGACATAAAAATTATTAATAAAAAGAAATGCTTACCATCTTGATTAGGATCCAATCTTAAAGCTTTTAATCCGTGGGGGAGGTCTTTGAAAAACAAAAAAACTATGGCACGCCGCAACTCATGTCCTGCACGCAGGATATCCCGACGCTAATGACAGCTCTGCTGTCATTTGGGTATATTTATACCCTTGGGCAGTCTGTGAAATCCCATTTCCATGGTGACCAAATAACATTATTACTTAACTTACCTATCTTAAACTGGCCATACATTAGAGCGATTATCTGCAAATAATCTATGAAGTTAATGGCCAGGATCACTTTTTCAAACATCAAATAAACACACCAGAAACACTCGATTTGATCTTTCAACATGTTTTATGGGAGCCAACCAGCAAGCTGAATGGCTCCCTATTCTTCAAAGCTGCTGCTGTATATCTATGTACAAAGCTGCTCTGACAGCTTTGAAGGTACACTTTAAAGCTGTCAGAGCAGCATAGCACATAGATATACAGCAGCTGTTATTGCAGGCAAAATACAGACAAGAATCAGCCGAAGCCGCGCTTCACAGGAAATCTTCCCGTTTATCGGCCCACCCCCTGCTGGGACCGATAATCGTCCTAGAGTATGCCCAACTTTACTTGACTTTAATTAACTGATTCTTGAAAAACATTTTTCTCTTTAACATAAGTGGTTACCATGGTAACTGTGTGTTGGAAACTCAGGAATAGAGCATTTTATGCCTATATGAAATGAATGAAGTTGGAGGGTCTGGTCAAGGAATTTTCTTGTGTAGTGAAAGCATTTGATCCAGCAGCTTCAAGATTCCCCGTACATTGGCCCGGATCCAGAACTACGGCCGTCTTCCACAGACGGTCGTAATTTGCTGAAAGACAGCTACTGCGCATGCAGTATGCGGTCTTTAAGACCGCATATACGCAATCTACGTATCAAATCGATACGTAGATTACGTACAATAGCTACTACGCATGCGCAGTAGCTATCTTGTCTTGTGTAGGCATTTGATCCAGCAGCTTCAAGATTCCCCGTACATTGGCCCGGATCCAGAACTACGGCCGTCTTCCACAGACGGTCGTAATTTGCTGAAAGACAGCTACTGCGCATGCAATGCAGTGTCTTTAAGACCGCATATACGCAATCTACGTATCAAATCGATACGTAGATTACGTACAATAGCTACTACGCATGCGCAGTAGCTATCTTTCAGCAAATTACG
>WWET01002555.1:174696-195877 GCA_011038615.1 Limnodynastes dumerilii
CATCAGGCTCTACAATCCGGTGAGTTGCTTGGCTTCCTCTCTCGTAACTTTTGGTCACCCCGGTACCCTGTCGGGGTAAACCTGGGGTACCATAACATTATAACTGGCCATAAACAGTTTCTGTCACCATGGATCAGAGTACTGCGGATGCCAGCAACGCTCTCATTGCCCAGGTCTCAAACCTGGGTCAGATGGTTCAAACACTTACTAAGAAAGTGAAGTCCCAGGAAGGAGCCATCACTAGACTGTGTGCTATGCTGAACCCTCCACCTCAACCTCCAGCTCCTGTTACCGACATTAAAATGAACCTGCCAGACCGTTTCTCTGGGTATAGAAGTAAGTTCTCTCAGTTTATGAACAGTTGTTTACTTTATTTCCAACTTCGTCCTCTCGCTTCTGGGGATGAACAGCAATGTGTCGGTCTGATAATCTCCTTACTCCAAGGGGACCCCCAGTCCTGGGCTTTCAGCCTTCCTCCTGATCATCCCGCCCGCCAGAACGTGATTGAATTCTTCAAGGCATTAGGACTTCTTTATGATGATCCTGATTTAGTCACTATTGCTAAGTCCATGCTGCGCTCTTTGAAACAGGGAAAAAGAACTGCGGAGGAGTACTGCTCCGAATTTCACAGGTGGTCAACAATTTCCCAGTGGAACGATCCTGCACTTCGAAGCCAGTTCAGGACAGGGTTGTCTGAGCAGATTAAGGACGCTCTGGTTCAGTACCCTTCAGCTACATGATGCTTATGGTCATCAAAATTGACCGCCGTCTAAAGGAGAGACGTCTTGAAAAGGGATCAACTTCCACCTTTTCAATGGAGCCTGCTTTTCTTAGAAGTCCTATTGAGGATGAACCTATGCAGATTGGTGCTTTCCGGTTAACCAAACAAGAGAAGACCAGGCGACGTAGCTTAGGTCTATGTCTATACTGCGGAGGTATCGCACATATGGCGGACCAATGTCCCAAGAAGAAGCCTCTTCCGGGAAACGCCTAAACCCGGTGGATAGGGAAGAGGTCCACCTGGGTTTTAGTCTCATCTCTTCAAAAAACTCTTTGATAGTGCCTGCAAGAATTGAATTTAATAGACAAAGCCTTGACGTATAAGCCTTTATTGACAGTGGAGCTGCAGGAAATTTCTTGGACCTTTCTCTTGCACACTCACTGGGCATTACTACACAGAGTCTCTCCTCTCCTATTACTGCCTGTAGTCTGGACGGGAAACCCCTCTCGGGGGGAAGCATTACCAAACTCTCCCATCCTGTCCATCTGTCCATTGGAATCTGCCATCAGGAGAAATTAGAGTTTTTTCTCATTAATTGCCCATCTGCCTCCCTCATTCTTGGACACCCTTGGCTCAAGAAGCACAACCCTGAAATTAATTGGACCACTGGCGAGATTTGTCGTTGGAATGAATTGTCTTGTGCCTCTTGCCTTAGAATTCCCATCCTCGTGGTTACTTCGGTTGAACAACTGTTACCACCACAATACATAGATTTCTTGAATGTATTCAGCAAGAATAAGGCGGACTCTCTTCCTCCCTATCGCACCTATGACTGTGCAATTGATCTGATTCCTGAAGCCAAACTGCCCAAAGGCAGGTTGTACTCTCTCTCCCGTCCGGAGGCTGGTGCCATGAATGAGTACGTCGATGAAAATCTCCAGAAGGGGTTTATTCGTCCCTCTAAATCGCCAGTAGGTGTCGGGTTTTTTTTGTTGCTAAGAAGGACGGTTCTCTACAGCCGTGCATCGACTATCGAGATCTTAATAAAATTTCGGTGAAATACACCTATCCTATCCCACTGATCTCTGATCTCTTCGATGACCTGAAGGAAGCTACAGTGTACACTAAAATCGATTTGAGGGGGGCCTACAACTTGGTGCGCATCCGTAAGGGTGACGAGTGGAAGACGGCATTCAACACTTAATCTGGCCATTATGAGTACCTTGTCATGCCTTTCGGACTCTACAATGCCCCTTCTGTGTTCCAAGACCTCATTAATGATGTTCTACGTGAATTCCTGGGCAGATTTGTGGTTGTTTATCTTGACGACATCCTTATTTATTCACCCACTCTTAAAGAACATCGTTCTCACGTTCGCCTGGTCCTCTCCAAGCTCAGAGACAATAATCTGTTCGCCAATATTGAGAAGTGGCAATTTGAAGTCACCAAAGTGGTATTTCTTGGGTATGTCATTACCCCGGAAGGATTCTCCATGGACCCCAAAAAGGTGAAAGCCATCCTGCAGTGGGCCCAACTGTCTAATTTGAAAGCCACTCAACGCTTCTTAGGATTCGGTAATTATTATCAACGCTTTATTCAAGGATATTCGGCCCTGGTTTCTCCTATCTCTGATCTGACAAAAAAATGTGCCGATCCCAGTAAATGGCCCAAAAAAGCGGAACTCTCATTTTCCTAATTGAAGAAAGCTTTCATTTTTGCCCCAGTTCTCCGTCATCCCAATCCGCACCGTCCATTCATCATCGAGGTTGATGCCTCTGAAGTCGGTGCTGGAGCAGTGTTATCACAAGAAGATCCCGTTTCTAAAAAATTGCACCCATGTGCTTTCTTCTCCCAAAAATTTTCGGCAGCAGAAAAAACTTATGATGTTGGTAACAGGGAGCTTCTGGCTATTAAACTCGCCTTTAAAGAATGGAAACACTGGCTGAAGGGAGCTCAACACCAGATTACTGTCCTTACGGATCATAAGAATTTAGCTTACATCCAATTAGCTAAACGTTTGTCTCCTCGTCAAGCCCGATGGTCACTCTTCTTCACTCGTTTCAACTTCATCATTTCTTTTCGTCCTGGCTCTCTGAATATTAAGGCCGATGCTTTATCTCGTTCCTTTTCACCTGAACATCCACCCACCAGTTCTCCTTTACCCATCATTTCGCCTACCAATATCATTGCAGGGTTTACCCAAGATTTGCATTCTCAATTACTTCAGGTTCAAGATCAAGCTCCAGTTCAGACACCCACTAATCGTCTCTTCGTTCCAGAAAATTTCAGACAAGCTGTTTTGATGGAAGGCCATATGTGCAAGACTGCAGGGCACCCTGGGGTGCAAAAGACCAAAGAACTCTTATCCCGTACAGTCTGGTGGCCAAACTTACCCAGGGATGTTGAGAACTTTATCAATAATTGTACAGTCTGTGCCTGCAATAAAACTTCCCGTGCTCCTCCGTTTGGGCCTCTTCACCCTCTTTAAATACCCAAACGTCCATGGACACATCTCTCGATGGACTTTATCACCGACTTACCTTCCTCTCTAAATTGCAATACCATCTGGGTCGTGGTGGATCGCTTTAGTAAAATGGCACATTTTACTCCTCTACGTGGTTTACCTTCAGCCCAAACTCTTGCGGAGGTCTTCGTGTCTCAGATTGTCAGACTTCCTTTGGACTAAAAGACTGCATATAAGCAATCTACGTATCGAAATGATATGCAGATTACATACAATAGCTACTATGCATGCGCAGTAGCTATTGTTCATTAAATTACGTCCGTCTATGGAAGACGGACGTAGTTCTGGATCTGGCCCATTGGGGAATGCCCCCTCCAGCGTTACTACGCTGAAGTTTCCGTAGTAACGCCGGGCAACATCTTCCCTGCACATACGCAGATCTGCTTTTAAGCCGATCTTACGCTGCAGGCTGTCATTTTAACTAAGTCTGGATCAGGCCCAAGGTGCGTAAGTGGCCTAATTTGACTGGAGGGAACATGCTGTTATGCTAGGGTTACGATAGTTTCGTACAGAGTTCCATATGAGCAATTTGCATATAAATGGGCTGTGCTTTCCCTCAGCCTGCTAAAGTGGGTGGGGGGAAGCATGCAAGGTGTACAGTGTGGTAGGAGGCTCCCACACTTGTGCGGATCAGTGGTCATACGGATCGCTGATCCACACGATTGATTTAAGGCAGGCTTATAGCAGTGTAAGCTGCCATAAAGCCTGCAAGAGAGAGGGGAGTGACAGGGGTCATGCACTCCTCTCTCTCTCTAGGACATACAGAAAACCTACGGGGTCTGGATCCGGGTCTTTGTTTCAACCTACAGATGAAAATGATTATCATTATCACCTCTATGACTGATTAATCACACAGTCAATATAGTCCTACAATATTCCTTACTTTTTGCAATTACACATAGAAGAATTGATGCTGTTTTGAAGGCAAAGGGGGTTAAAATATTGATTTAATTTAGATTTCTCTTCTGTTAATTCACTTTTCATTTTGTTAATTGATAAAAAATAAACTATTAACACTTCTATTTTTTAAAGCATTCTTACTTTGCAGCATTTTTTCCAGGTTGCATTCTCCGCCTAGATAACCTGATTTCCGAAAAAGTTCCTTTTCGGATGTACCTTTTTCGAATACTTACCATTTTCTACATTTTTTTTTAGAATGGGTGAGTATGCCATTCTGCATACTTCACCCATTCACCTTTGGAAAGGATGATATCCCTGCCGCACCTCCGCCGCTGCTATCACCGGACCAAGGGAAAGGTGAGTACATTGTCTGTGTGGGGTAGGGAGGGTTAGGGTCAGGCTGAAGTGGAGGGAGGGTTAGGGACAGGCTGCAGGGGAGGCAGCGTTAAGGTCAGGCTGCGGGAGATGGAGGATTAGGGTCAGGGATGCAGTGGAGGGAGGGTTAGGGTCAGGCTGCAAATAAGGGCGGGTTAAGGTCAGGCTGCCAGGAAAGGAGGGTTAGGGTAGTGAGAGGCGAGGGTTAGGGTAAGAATTAGGGAAAGGAGTGGGTGATTATTTTTTCTTACCATTTCGGAGCACAGAGCTTTCGGTGCTCCATGGATTGATTGCTTTGTCTCATCGAGGCATATGCAATCGAAATCCCAGCCAGTTCGCAACTGGCTGGGAGGAAACGGCCCTTTTGGAATTGGGCCATTCTGACCGGACACACCGCCCCACACCCACTTTTTCCACACCTGCTTAAAACTTTTGCACAGTATTGTATGTTATGTATGTTATATATATATATATATATATATATATATGTTATTGTTTTGTAGTAATGTTCATTATATTTCCACCTATTAAAACACTTTTTAACACACGTATAACCTGAGAGTTCATTTGATCCATATGAATAAATGGAAAAACATGCATAAAAACTCCCCAAAACCAGCAGTTTTATTTCTAGAACATTTCTACATGCAGTACAAAGCCCCATCAATACATACATAAGCCAGTGTAACTGTGCAGCCAGACCCTATACTTCTGCAAGTCATTATATCAAAGCCCAAATGTCTGGTTCCTGCAGGACTAAAAGAAATGTTGGTGAAATTGATGGTCGTTGTCAGTGCACCTCCTAAGGTACAGATACAAAAGTGTGGATAATGGCACGTGGTTTAACAAATAGTTCTGAAATACTACATATTCAAAAGGAAGAAACACCAATATTATGTAGACTTCCATATGAGCTACCACTTTTGTAATAAATCTCCTTTCTGTCGAACACAAACATTTTATCCGGTAACAGCAACAGTAACTAATTCTGCAATTATACAGATGACACCACCATGTTGAATGGGTCATTATTGAAAACCTTAAAACAGGTATAATAAATTAATATATATTATACAATTCCTTATGTTTCCCTGCTCTCTTCTATTGTCACTCCACACTCTCTTCTGGCTGTCACTTAAGTCCCGCAGGATGCTCAACCTATCGCACTGACATAGTAAATCCCTTTTATTGGTTTATCATATAAAATAGTGTAATTGCACGATCTATAGATAACTGCACTAGACAAGATGGGCATATCCAGAACAGCATGGTCGTATATGAAACACGCCCAATCCATAGGATCCTTCTGTCAAGAGGAAGACAAGTTATAGGAAAAGTAAAATATAAAGACCATAAAATATTCTTAAAAAACATTATTCTTTTCTCAACCATTCACATTCTTGATGAAAATAGAGAATGTAGTGGATGGGATGTGGGGCTCCGGTCAGAATGGGCGATATTTGAATCGGCCATTCCTCCCCAGCCAGTTGCGAACTGGCTGGGATTTTGATTGCTATGCCTCGATGAGGTCCCCGCATATAAATATGATTTTCGAAAAATTGAGGCAGATTTAGGCATAGCAATCGATCCATGGAGCACCGAAAGCTCCGTTCGCCAAAATTGTAAGAAAAAATAGTCCCTTCCCTAATTCTAACCCTAACCTTCCCCTCTCACTACCCCTAACCCTCTTTTTCTGGCAGCCTGACCCTAACCCACCCTCCCCTGCAGCCTGACCCTAACCACCCATCTACCGCAGCCTGACACTAACCCTCCATCTACCGCAGCCTGACCCTAACCCTTCCTCTCCTGCAGCCTGACCCTAACCCTAACCCGCACACATAGGTTACTCACCTGTTCACTTACCTGTTCCTGGTCCGGCGAGCAGCGACGGAGGTGCGGCGGAGGGATATCGCAGACAGCGGAAGGACAAAGGTAATTGCGAAAGTGAATGGGTAAAGTATGCCGAACAGCATATTCACCCATTCACTAAAGAAAAGGCAAAAGCAGTAAGTATTCAAAAATGGGACTTTCGAAAATTTACTTTTGGAAGTCTCATTTTCGGCAATTACACTCTCGTACCGGAGAATGTAACCGGTAGCGGATTCCTATCCTTCCAGATTTGTATGTGACCGTTAATAGACTTATACAAACACTAGAATGCCACTTTGCTATTATTATTTGTTTATTGTATTTGTATTTGGATTTTATTGCCATTCTTACTACAGTTACACACCACCAGCACATATCTTTTTATTCTTAGTGCGTTTTATTTATTATTTTTAGAGTTGGACACACTTAAAGTTTTTAGAATTGTAGCAGGTGGATCCTAGTGCTGTTAATGTACCAGACAGGTTGCCCAGAAACCCTCCACATTGAAAAATGTTTTAAATAATGTAAAAAAAATTGGAAAAGGGGCGTGGCTTTGCAGGTGCCACAAAAGGTGCATGGCTTCACGGCCATATGGGACAGATAGAGAGATGGTAATAGCCTGTCCTGCAATATTGAAGCAGGTGGGAGATGGTGACTGGGCCACAATAAATTCAACAGTGCTTATACACTCGCACAAGCTCTGGTCCATTGTGTAATGTGCTCTACTATGCTATTAGATCTGTTCCTTCAATATAAAACTACTATTTTAATGTGGAAAAAGTCACTTATAAATCACCTAAAAGAAATATCAAAAACAGGACTTGTTACAGGCAATAATCAATGCTATTCCTCAAAGTAAAATTATTATTATTTTCAAATCTACATTATAAACGTCCTTCTTCCACAGAGAGAATTAACAGATGTTTTAGATGTCTTGGTAGTAAGATAGTATGACCATATTATCAGTATTGTTATTTTACATATGTTTTATCTTTAACAGGGCATCATATTAACAGTCCTTCACATCAACCTCTGCTTCATTACAGTCTAATTCAGTCTAATTCCCTAACACACACACACACACACAAACACACACACAGGTTAGGGGTAATTTTTGCCCCGTGCGGCATGGCAGTGGGGGCGGGGCGGGAGCAGAACTTGGGTGAGATGAGACAGAGTTTATATGTTCCATTTTCGGGCTCCAAAATGTTGGGGGGTTTGCTAATATACCTCATATGTATTACACGCATTGGAAAAACCCCTTTTAAAATCCTGCGTTGCCACTGCCAGGTCCCTGTTTTATGTAGTTATTTTACATTTTCACAAGTTGGAAAACTTAAAGTAGGTTATGGGTATCGGAAGACCATTTGTGTGAAGGGAGTGGTTAGAAGTGTGATCACTTGGACGAGTGAATACTGCAGGTCTTTGATTGTGGTGCTCCATATATTCTATGCTCAGCTCTTTGCATCCTGTCTCTTTTTAGAATCTTGCAATATTAAAGTACTGGCTATTTTTAGCTGCAGATGACTTCATAATCACAGCATAAACGGTGAAGGGACATTACACTATCAACAGATGGGAGGTCAAATTATTAAAAGAAGCAATAAAACACAACACAAAACTTGCCATCAGAAGTCTTTGGTTTCAAATATTTGGAGTTTGTATAACTATATGTGTCAAACTGTTCATCTAAACTGTTTAGCATGCCACTGTCCTTAAATTGCTCCAGGGGTTGCCCTTTTAAAGTGCCTGTCTGACAATTACCAATTCAGCCTGTGTCCTGCCAGAAATTCCTATGTCAAATCTCCACGAAGGTGCTAAAACAGGGGGATGGGGAAGGCTACAGTGTGCTCCAAATATCAGAATGTTTTCATATCTTTTATATCTTTTCATGCTTTCTTTTTTATAAAAAACAAACAAAGGAAAGTTCAAAAAATATGTTTTTATTCTTATAAGTGAATGACTCAGTTGTGCCATTAGTTAGTGACTATAAGGACAGGAAAAAACCCCCTACACCTACACAATCCCTGCCTGATTTGCACCAACCCTCGCTGTATCCACAATCCCACTACTATCACTCCTAACTATCAACAATCCCCCTAAAAAATTAAGCCAGAGACACTTAGCCTGCCAACGAAATTTCTTCAAAGAGGAAGACACACCCCACACAGCCCTTTATAAAACCTAAGTCACATGACCCTTGACCCTCCCCAACCAATCCACACCGACCCCATTTGCATTTTCCAGAACATTCACCCCCCACCCCCCTTCCAGCTTGTCTGAAGTCTGTCAGGCACAGCTGGTCGCTTATGCTACCTCCCACCTAGGCGGTGCTCGTTCGTCTTTTTATTCTTATAAGTGAATGACTCAGTTGTGCCATTATTTGGTTATATAGCTTTAGGTAAATCTCTAAATAAAACCTTAAATAAAAAAGCGCTATGTGTACTCCTGTGGTTGTTCGTACTAGTAGAATCTAACATAAAAGAGAGTCTAATAAAAATACTAAAAGTCCAATTAAAAGGTAAAAATGATCCAAGTGTGAGATTCTATTCTTCATTTTAAACAGCAAAATATTAGCGTAACAACGCGAGGCATAAATCCGCATGCAATGATACCATATGCAAAATAATGAAGGTCAAGTCACAGGTTGTGTTCCAAAGCACAAAAGATATATTACTAATAATGGCCGGGATTCAGAACCCCGCAATTTTTAACATACGTGCCTAATTTTACGAATCTAGTTACTACGCATAGTAATTATTTTACGCTATCTATGTAGCGTTTCGTTACGTAGATTGTGTACATGCGGTCTTTAAATACTGCATGTACGCAATCTATGCTACGTAGATAGCTTAAAATAGTTACTACACATGTGTAGTAGCTAGAATCGTAAATTTAGGCACGTATGTTAGAAATTACAGAGTTGTGAATCCGACCCAATTAGCGTTAATCCAAACAGCGCCGCTTCCAGATACAGCAAGAATAGCAGCACTGGCGTGAGTTTCTGACAGAATCCTCCACTCTTTAGAAGTGGGAACAGCTTTTATAACAATCTTTAGCAAAAGGTTGATTACGTCACTGCAATCCGATCTACTGGCATCTGGTTGGTGGATTCCTCTGGTCCTCTTATGGATCCTATGATGATTGGTTCTTGTGTTCTCTTGATAGCATCATTAACATATTACACAGGGTTTACTTAACTAAATGCAGAGGTCTTGACCATGCGGTCTTACACAAAGAAACATAATATTATTAATCTATCAATACCTATAACTTGCATGTATTAGATGCGATCGCATAATAAATCATATCATTGCTAATACAACATGAAATGCTACACTATAAATCTAAACATGACAATAATACAATCTTCCTAAGCTAAACAATACTATAATAGTTGAATAAGAAATCCTGTGAATAGAACATATCTTTAGAAACATAGAACACATTTTATATAAACATACATATTGCATAGAAATATCATTGTGTATAAACATGACCACACACATATGGTTCGCACGTGGTTGTGTGTTCACGCATTCATGGTTTGCGTGCGTTTCCCGCCGCGAGTATTCTTTTGTTTTATTCGCACACAAACACTTTATTATTGTTGCTTTTAAGGGATCTTTATTTTATAGGTAATTTTTCTATTTGAATTTCAACACAAGGTGGAAGGGTCAATGCAGTATCAATGCAGTATCTTGCTTAACATAGACGTAATCCCCTCCCAGGGGATATGCATGTAAAAACAATGATAAAATATACAATGTTAGAACTGAAATTTAATACCATAAATCAATAATAAACAATACTTTCAAAAACTCTATAAATAATGTAAGCAATTCAGATACCCTAGAGAGAACTCCATCAGTGGAGAGAACGAGGAGAAGATGTAACAGTCCCGGGATTAGAAACTCCACGTGTGCCATCTTCTCACGGAGATCACCTCCTGCTGCGGGTTGTGCCTGTAGTGTGCTGCCGGCTGACAGGTTTTGGGCACGATCCGCCCCTTCTCAAAGATACAATGCAGCACTCAGGATCCTCCTTGATCATATAGGTGTGTAAGTTTCGGTGGCACTTAAGTACTCCAGAGTATAGGCGAACTCTGGAGCTGATCCAGTTAGGAGCAACTACAAAATTTGCACCTTAACAAATCATGTTGCTAGATGAAGGTTGCAAACATGTTTTCCTTTTCTTGCATGCAGGGAAGATACTTATTTGCTTATATTCAGGGCCATTTCTAGGGGCAGGAGAGCCATGCAAGCGCATGGGGGGTGCCCCTAGGTGACGTAAAGGGGGGCACCCAACAGGATAGGATAAAATGGAGGCTGGACACACAGAAGGGGGACAAATGGAGTCTGGGCACACAAAAGAGGCAGAATTAAAGGCTGGCCACACATACAAGGGGCACAAATGGAGGCTGGACACACAAACAAGGGGCACATATGGAGACTGGATGCACATACAAGGGGAAGATGTGGCATTTGGATACACATACAAGGGGTAGAATTGGAGGCTGGACACACATAGAAGGGGGCACAAATGGAGGCTGGACAAACATAAAAGTGTTAGCGCCAGAATTTTTTTTCCTGCCATGGGCTCTGCTGGTCTGCTTATATTATACAAATAATGAACTATAATGAGATTAAATGAATTTGGAGTTGAAACACCACCTATTAGCTGTAATTCTTTTTGCATATTTAAAACTTGTCTCCCTCAGCTGTTCAACATGGTTTTGCTGATGTGTACTTTAGTTTTTTCTTAGTTTCTCTCAAGTGTGGAGCAGCCCATCTGTGTATAATTGAGGCAATTTGGTGCCTCATAAATGTGTGCTGGAACAAAAAGGCCAGACTTAGGCTCCAGTGCCAGATTTCATACAAATAAAATATAATAATGTTATGTAAAAGTACATGTTAAAAGTGAAAAAAATTAATAAATACTGAATAACCCCCAAAACCATTCTTTAGACAACATTTTTTACCAATGCCCCCCCCCCCCCACCATGCCATGCCCCCCCCCACCATGAAATTTCATAGTGAGAAAGCATTAGAAGCTGCAGCACATTCCCATGTGATTGACTATAATAAACAATTGTTTAGATAAGGCAGAGATAAGGCAGTACTCCAGCTGTAGTCAAACTTCAACTCCCAGTATGCTTCATCGGCACAGGTATGAGTGATACCTGTCAAAGCATGATAGGATGTGTAGTTTTGCAACACCGCTGGCTGTCTTTGCCCAGTTTAGACAATTGCCATCAGAAGCACTAGGCAAATAATTGTGCATGTGATGGCCCTTAAAAGCCTTTACCAGATATGATATGTGCAATTCCTAAATAATGGAACATGTTTATTTTTCCCCCTGCTGTGTAGTTCGGTTACAATCTCCGGCTAGAAAGTCTGGCTTCCGAAAAAGGGATATTCGAAAGTTACTTTTCAAATGTCCCTTTTTCTGATACTTACACTTTTTGAATTTTTTTTTTTTATGAATGTGTGAGTATGCCGTTCAGCATACACACCCGTTCACTTTCAGAAAGAAGAGATCACTGCGCCACCGCTCTCCGGACCGAGGGGACAGGTGAGTCAACTCTTTCTGAGGGCATAAAAATAGTATGGAATAGGGATAAAAATGCCCATATATCTATAAGCTGCTGTAAACAACTCCTGGGGATGTCTCATTCCCCACAAAAATAGAAATAAAACAATACAAGTAGAAGGAGTTATAAGCGCTAAGGTATATCATCACAGGGAAGTGTCAGAATAAACTAAAAACTAAAATTATTAAGTAAAATTCATGAAGTGATGTCCAGAGGATCCATTCCTGGGATGGTGACCCTTACTCCTCACGGGGAATGAGGAAAAGTAAAATAAGATAAAAAAGGTATTTATTAGTAACACAAAAAAATTAATTAAAATTGAGGGGATGGAAACATTGCATACCAGGGAGATGGAGTTTTCAACAGTCTCTGTGTGGCCAGAATAAACCCGGGTGCTGGCTAGGTGGTGAAGAACAGGTACTGCTGGTGCTGGTGAGTAATGTCCAAATCCCCCGCTGCCGCCGACTCTTACGCGTTTCAAGCTCTTACTGAGCCCTTTCTCAAAGTTCCAGCTTTCCCTCTTTCTGAGGGGTTAGGGTCAGGCTGCGGGAGATGGTGGGTTAGGGTCAGGCTGCAAGTTAGGGAGGGTTAGGGTCAGGCTGCCAGGAAGGAGGGTTAAGGTAGTGAGAGGTTATGGTAAGAATTAGGGGAAGTAGTGGGGGACTTTTTTCTTACACTTTTTGGAGCACTGAAAGCTCGGTGCTCCACGGATCGATTGAAATGCCTCCTCGAGGCATATGCAATCGAAATCCCAGCCAGTGGAGGAATGGCGTATTCGAAAATCGGCCATTCGGACCAGAGCCCCACACCCTGTGTAGTTTACCTCCCTCTTTAATCACCATCTTATAAGCCTGGTTAAACAGGACTGCCTGGCTGACCCAGCTGCCTGAGCCCGCATCAACTGCCTAGTTGCGTGTGCAAGAGCCTGAAGTCTAGCCATCTGAAACAAAGAACTTGTGTTTTTTTTTTATGGGGACCTAAAACAATTTATTGGCCTGGTAGAGACCTATGTGCAAACTTTTTGTAGGCGATACTCAGAAAGTATGTGCCACTTATGAGCAATCTTATTCCAGAGCCTTCTGTAACTCTAGCTTTCTTGTCAAACACCACATCTATCGCAGGGTTACTGACTCTCACATAAAATCCGGGAGACTCACAAAATTGGGGCTGTTTGGTTTTGATTTTCGCTCCTAAAAACCATATATTAAACATAATTTTGTTTTTTTATTAATTTAGCAGAAAAATCATTACTTTTATAATTTTTTATTAAATATTTATTTCAATTAGTTAATTAATTTCAGTTAATCAAAACAAAAAATGTTTTTTATTTTATTTAGGTTTTTAACTAGTAACCTTCACCCAGTGGCGTATCTACCCCTTGGCCAGGATTGCACTTGCCAGGGGTGCAAGCTAAAGGGGGGCGCTGCCACTCTTGGCCAGGGGGTAGATCACATAGCAATGTCTTTGAGACTGAAGGCTGCAGCCCAGCAGAAGTATCAGCTAAAGCCAGGAGTTCAGGACCTTTTTAGTGAAGACCATGTGACCAGCTCTTATTCCCAGTGGCAGGGCCATCTTAACAGAATTGTAGGCCTTGGGCAATGCAATGCACAGGGGCCCCTGCCAACTTATTCACAAGAATAAAAATGTAACTAAAACTTTTGAACATTATATATCTGAAATGTCTGTGAATGTCCAGTTTGCCTTCTGTGCTCATTATGTCTTAGTTCCACCTCTGTAAATGTCCAGGTTGACATCTGCCCCCTTCTACTGTGCCCATTGTCTTTATGCCCAATCTGTAAATGTCCAGGTGGTATTTTCCCCCTCCTCCAGTGCCCATTATGTCTTATTTAGGTAAACTGCCCCTTCATTTTTTCTGACTCTTGCGCCAAAATCATGCTCTTAGCTGTGACAGTGTCAATCTTGGCTTCAGTGTCTTCTCCACGGAGCGCCTTCTGTGCAGTAAGCGCTGATATGAAGATCATGTAAGTGCCAGACTGCTTAATGGCATGTTACACTGCACAGACATCCCTGTGCAAGAGGGGGAGGAGCATCAACTGTACCCCAGCGGTACAGAACATGCTATGGTCCCACCGGTCCGGAAAAGGTATTTCCAGCCTCCACTGCAGCCTACACAAAATAACATTCAGAAAATGGCATTTTCTGAATGTAATTCTGCATGGGCTGCAGCGGAGGCTGGAAATACCTTTATTCAGTGGCAAACACAGGATTTTAAAAGGGGGGTTTCCAATGTTTATAATACATGTGGGGTATATTAGGGGTCTGAACATGCCACACCATATAAAGTACATATGGGATATATTAGGGGTCTGGATGGCACAAAGTATAATATATATGGTTTATATTAAGGTTTGGGAATGGCATATCATATATAGTATATAGTGTACCATTCCCAGACCCCAAATATACCCAAAATTAATTTTATGGTATGCCATTCCTAGATTCTTAGTATACCCCACATATATTACAGTATGTGTCACTTCCCGACCCATAATACACCCTACATGTGCTTTATAGTATGCTGTTCCCAGACCACTAATATTATAGTGTGTGCTGTTCCTAGACTCATACACCCCGCATGTACTTTATAGTATGCTATTCCCAGACCACTTATATTATAGTGTGTGTAGTTCCTAGACTCATACACCCTACATGTGCTTTATAGTATAATGTTCCCAGACCACTAATATTATAGTGTGTGCAGTTCCTAGACTCATACACCCCACATGTGCTTTATAGTATGCTATTCCCAGACCACTAATATTATAGTATGTGCAGTTCCTAGACTCATATACCCCACATGTGCTTTCAAGAAATAAGGTCTAAAAGAATTTAATGAAACATTTCAATATAATTAAATCAAATATAAATATGTTATATATGTCCTTATAATACTGTGTTGTGTAACTCCATAAATGGAAGCTAGAATACATACATACAGGATTAAGAATAACTCTATAGCTTTCAGATGAATAGGAGGGCTCACTATTAATAAAGCTAAATACACCATTGCAACAAGTAAGGCTTAATATGGCCAAATGACAACTATTATGCTGTGGGGAGAGTATTACAGTTTATTAAGCTCTAATATGGAGGCATGTGAAGTTCTATTATTAACAGGGCCACTGTCCACCATAAAACAGTTCCATATGTACCCAGAACACCCCCCTGCTCCTGTCTTTCCTGTCCTGTGTCTTTTTTATCCATTCCCACCTTTTTTTTTCTCCAGCGTCCAACCCAGGCCCCTGTCTCTCTTTTCTGCATGCCCCTGTTTCTCTTCAACCCCCACTGCATGCCCCTGTTTCTCTTCAACCCCCACTGCATGCCCCTGTTTCTCTTCAACCCCCACTGCATGCCCCTGTTTCTCTTCAACCCCCACTGCATGCCCCTGTTTCTCTTCAACCCCCACTGCATGCCCCTGTTTCTCTTCAACCCCCACTGCATGCCCCTGTTTCTCTTCAACCCCCACTGCATGCCCCTGTTTCTCTTCAACCCCCACTGCATGCCCCTGTTTCTCTTCAACCCCCACTGCATGCCCCTGTTTCTCTTCAACCCCCACTGCATGCCCCTGTTTCTCTTCAACCCCCACTGCATGCCCCTGTTTCTCTTCAACCCCCACTGCATGCCCCTGTTTCTCTTCAACCCCCACTGCATGCCCCTGTTTCTCTTCAACCCCCACTGCATGCCCCTGTTTCTCTTCAACCCCCACTGCATGCCCCTGTTTCTCTTCAACCCCCACTGCATGCCCCTGTTTCTCTTCAACCCCCACTGCATGCCCCTGTTTCTCTTCAACCCCCACTGCATGCCCCTGTTTCTCTTCAACCCCCACTGCATGCCCCTGTTTCTCTTCAACCCCCACTGCATGCCCCTGTTTCTCTTCAACCCCCACTGCATGCCCCTGTTTCTCTTCAACCCCCACTGCATGCCCCTGTTTCTCTTCAACCCCCACTGCATGCCCCTGTTTCTCTTCAACCCCCACTGCATGCCCCTGTTTCTCTTCAACCCCCACTGCATGCCCCTGTTTCTCTTCAACCCCCACTGCATGCCCCTGTTTCTCTTCAACCCCCACTGCATGCCCCTGTTTCTCTTCAACCCCCACTGCATGCCCCTGTTTCTCTTCAACCCCCACTGCATGCCCCTGTTTCTCTTCAACCCCCACTGCATGCCCCTGTTTCTCTTCAACCCCCACTGCATGCCCCTGTTTCTCTTCAACCCCCACTGCATGCCCCTGTTTCTCTTCAACCCCCACTGCATGCCCCTGTTTCTCTTCAACCCCCACTGCATGCCCCTGTTTCTCTTCAACCCCCACTGCATGCCCCTGTTTCTCTTCAACCCCCACTGCATGCCCCTGTTTCTCTTCAACCCCCACTGCATGCCCCTGTTTCTCTTCAACCCCCACTGCATGCCCCTGTTTCTCTTCAACCCCCACTGCATGCCCCTGTTTCTCTTCAACCCCCACTGCATGCCCCTGTTTCTCTTCAACCCCCACTGCATGCCCCTGTTTCTCTTCAACCCCCACTGCATGCCCCTGTTTCTCTTCAACCCCCACTGCATGCCCCTGTTTCTCTTCAACCCCCACTGCATGCCCCTGTTTCTCTTCAACCCCCACTGCATGCCCCTGTTTCTCTTCAACCCCCACTGCATGCCCCTGTTTCTCTTCAACCCCCACTGCATGCCCCTGTTTCTCTTCAACCCCCACTGCATGCCCCTGTTTCTCTTCAACCCCCACTGCATGCCCCTGTTTCTCTTCAACCCCCACTGCATGCCCCTGTTTCTCTTCAACCCCCACTGCATGCCCCTGTTTCTCTTCAACCCCCACTGCATGCCCCTGTTTCTCTTCAACCCCCACTGCATGCCCCTGTTTCTCTTCAACCCCCACTGCATGCCCCTGTTTCTCTTCAACCCCCACTGCATGCCCCTGTTTCTCTTCAACCCCCACTGCATGCCCCTGTTTCTCTTCAACCCCCACTGCATGCCCCTGTTTCTCTTCAACCCCCACTGCATGCCCCTGTTTCTCTTCAACCCCCACTGCATGCCCCTGTTTCTCTTCAACCCCCACTGCATGCCCCTGTTTCTCTTCAACCCCCACTGCATGCCCCTGTTTCTCTTCAACCCCCACTGCATGCCCCTGTTTCTCTTCAACCCCCACTGCATGCCCCTGTTTCTCTTCAACCCCCACTGCATGCCCCTGTTTCTCTTCAACCCCCACTGCATGCCCCTGTTTCTCTTCAACCCCCACTGCATGCCCCTGTTTCTCTTCAACCCCCACTGCATGCCCCTGTTTCTCTTCAACCCCCACTGCATGCCCCTGTTTCTCTTCAACCCCCACTGCATGCCCCTGTTTCTCTTCAACCCCCACTGCATGCCCCTGTTTCTCTTCAACCCCCACTGCATGCCCCTGTTTTTTTGTCTTCAGCACCACTCCATGCCCCTGTTCCTCTCCAGTCCATGATATACCCCATTTCTCTGTCCACTCTTCTCTTACCTCCTTTCTCTCCTCTGTTCTTGGATGTGGATTATGCTGGAGACATTGAAGACTTTCCTCTCAAAATCACGGCTCTTTTGAATGCTAAGATATATTAATGTATGGATTTAAAATGTTATGATATTGTAATAAAGTGTTTATATTCTGCATTCTTAAGCACTCCTTTTACTCTTGTAAAGGTAGGAAAGGTGTCATTGCGAGCAGTCTGTGATGCAGCCAGCCTTTCAAGTATCTCTGCTTGTGAAATACACACGTATACAGAACCATTGGTATTGCCGGCTTATGCAGCTGTCAGTAAAAGGAGAAAACAGCATATGATACAGATGTCCTTGTATATTTGAACAATCAATGCTCACACACATGCACACATAGGTATTGCTGGCTTCTTCTATCCTCTCTGTGAATGGGAATGTGCATAAGCTCTAGCTTATAAAGGGACATAGAGGAGAAGTGCTGACTGCTGTGGAGATGTTCGCAGCCGGGGGCCTCTACTTGTGTGCAGGGCCTTGCAACCAAATTTCCCAGCCCAAGGATAGGTTATGGGAGCCTATCCATGGGCTGGGGAGTTTGTTTGCTGGGCAACCAAATAGAAACTGATTTGTTTCAAATATCTGATGCAGTCGCTTCATTCACAGCAATACAGTAGTATTAGAAGCGAATTTTGTGGGAGGATGGCGAACCCTAAAACACCTGATAGCAGTGCCCAGCCCGTCATTGCATGTTTATCTGTCTTCTGTATTCCATGTATTCAGTTTGCCCTGTGTATTTACATTCATCAGGTATATGCTGTTCTGTTGGTACCCAGGTTTCCAGAAATGGTTCAAGGACAGAACTCTGAATCCAAAGGGCCGAGGAAATGCAGCATTCACATATGTGCTGCTTACATGTGTGGGTGTTTTCCTATCTTTTCATAAGTCTAAATCCAGTCCTATGCCCCACTGGACCTGATTCAGAAACTGAAAATAAGAGAGGAAAGTTACTCCTGGGAAAAACCATGTTGATTTCAGGGGAAGTCAAGGTAGTTGTATTCTTTAGATGCAGGGATTTATCTTTGCTTTGCTTATTACATACAAATACTGACCAGCTTTACTATCACACTGTTATTTAGACTTGGGCTGGCAAACATCACCTCTCAACTCTAAGGGCCAGATTCAATTAGCTTCGCACCGCGAATAACTCGGGTGCGAAGCTAATGCTACGTATTTTTCAAGAAGGATTTTTATGCCCGTCTCATAGAGGTGCACATAAAAATCAGGTAATGTAATAGACGGGAAAATGCGCAGCACAAATTTTTTCCTGTCTATTGCGGCGCATATTCTTAATTGAATCTGGCCCTAATACTGTTTGCAACAGATGAAATTTGACTCCCCTGAAATCAACATGGTACTGAACAGGAGTAACTTTCCTCTCTTATTTTCAATCTCTTAATCAGGCCCATTATTATTAACTTATGGCAGGAAACTTTCAAAGAGAATATTGCAAGGTTAGAGTAGGTTGAGATAAGAATAAATGGTGTGTTTACCTTTACGTTAATATTTATGGTTATCTTATTACAATTACTTTTTTATTTAAAAAAAAAAAAAACAATCAAGATTAGTAGTCTCTGATGCCGACATCAACTATTTATGGATGTTTATGAGAGTTAGGATGCAATTCATCAAATTACTGTGAATAAAGAATACAATGTAACAGAAATATATACTACTTATTTCTAAATATTCATACATTACACTACACACATTAAGTTTTATCCCAGATGTTGCATAAAAATAATATCTAATACAAGAAAACTAAAAAACTAATGGGAAGAGCAATACTCTAACTGAAATTATAAAAGTAAAGGAAAACAAATAAATAAATGCATGCAATTACTATGAATACATGCAGGGGCGTAGGAATGGAAATTTTCATGGGGGGGGGGGGGTGGGGGGGAACAGGGGGGGGGGGGTTGTGGGCAACAGGCCAAAGACTACTTACTATAGGGCCTGGAGTGCCATTTTCTTGAGCCTGTTTCAGGTGCCATTGCTCTATTACTCTGAAGGCAACCATTGTCTACCCTACGATCTGACAGCAATGAGACTGCTGCTAACATTTTAAACAGCCCGCAATCATTTGATCTCTCTTCCATTGTCGTACAAATTGCAAGAATTGTCAATGTGAAGTACAGATTCACAGTCTTGTTGCCTCTGCTTATGTTCACTGCAAATTAAGATAGCAAAATGAGAGGGGCGTCTAAGAAAATAAAAACAAGTGTTTGCAAGAAGGAAATTTAGGCAGAACAAATTCAAATAAAGATATTATTGCTTCCTCTCCATTTTCATTTCATTCATCTCTATTTGCTTTTGTGTAGAAGTTCATGGGGGGCAAAACACAGTCCTTTCCCACCCAACATAAATCCTAGTGGGGAACAACCACCCCCTCTGCCCCACCCCTGAATACATGTGTTCATGAATTTGTTAATCACTTTTTTTTACTTGAAAAAATATGTTGACCACTAGATGTCACTATCATAACATTGTATGGAAATGTTAAGTTAGTTAGTTATTTTTTTAAATGCACTTATTTCAGGCAAATTGGTATACATTTGTTAATTATAAATGGGCAAATTGAGAGGAACAATATAAAGTATTATGCAGAATAAGCAGTTTCAACAAGACATTGCTTTTGGAGTCAAGTGATCCTGACTGCTTATGTCAGACACTTAAGGATAGAATTGTAGGGTGTAAAAATAATTGCATGTTTTGCCTTGTGGTCATAGAATGAGACACTGCTCTCAAACAAAATGTTAGATATTTAATGAAGAAAAAACAGAAACTGGTAATGATGTGGTCTTAAAAGAAGTGATGCATTCTGTTAGAAATATTGGTTATTTTATTGCTGTGTTCTATAGACCTCTCTTTCCAATTAGCCAACTATGCATTTAGACCATGAGATTTATGATCAAACACAGGGCCTGATCCAGGCTGAGGTCTGGATTCACAGTTATGTAGTTTTCGTCTTGCGTACGTTGTTGCATAAGCGTAGACCGTGCTTACGCAATCTATGTACAGAAATGGTATGTAGATAGCATAAATATACGCTACTACGCATGCATAGTAGCTCAATTCTTAAAACAACGCACATAAGATGAAAACTACGTAACTGTGAATCCGGACCACAAACCTTAAAATGGCTGCATCCTGAGTTTGGTAAATGAGAATGCAACTTTGGCTCTAGATTGGCGCACATGTACAGAAGGTTGTGTACTGACACTAAGTAGCCAAGTACAATGTAACTGTTTATCAGCAATCCAAACGCTAGTTTACTATTTTGTATCATGGCAATGGTGGTTATACTTTGCGCAAGCGTATAAATGCACTAGTAATACAGAACTGAACCCAGACATCTGGTGGGCAACAGGGATCTGTTGCCACAGATGCCCTTTGGATCCATTCTTTTGTGCAAGTTAGGGAAGGCCACTCCCCTTGCTTGCTCAGCCTTCCACGGGCACACCTCTACCTTCCTATGAGTCCACACATAAAATAGGTCTGGATAGGGGGAAGGGTGCTTAGCTTCCCTTTCTGTAAGCTTTAAATACACCCTCCCTCCACCTTTGGAAACGTTGCTTAAATACAAACAGTGCAGAAGTCTAGATCCATCCAGATCCATAGTCCACTTGCAAAATACGTGCGTTTTCCGAACCTTGGGGGGGGGGGG
>WWET01002555.1:230345-240759 GCA_011038615.1 Limnodynastes dumerilii
GGAGTGCCAGGGGGAGTCAGCGATGTAACGCTGAGCGTTAGCACGCTCAGCGCTACATCGTAGATCTGGATCAGGCCCCATGGGCCTGATCCAGACTCCCGCACGCTTTCCGTGCATGCGGGAGTCTGTAATTACACAAGACAGAGGGGAGTGCACACCCCCTGTCATTCCCCTCTGTCGTGCGGGCTTTATGGCCGCTTATGCTGCCATAAGCCTGCATTAAGTCAGACGTGCGGATCAGCGCTCTGTACGACCGCTGATCCGCTACAGCGTGGGAGCCCCCTCCAACACTGTACACTTACAATGCTCTCACCCCGCCCACTTTAGCGGGCGGAAGAGAAGCACAGCCCATTTCCTCGGACTATATTAACCCTAGCGTAACATTGCAACCTTGCGTGCGTAATTCACCAATGTTATTAATTGTGAATCCGGTCCCATGTGCACTTTAAAATTATGTTACGTTTCACTGTTTCAGTTCACTTTTGTCAGTTAGATTGAAATGCAGTGTGACACTGTTTCCTTCAATGGGTAGCTATAGAAATGTCTTCAAAAGTGACAGTTTCTATAGGGATTGTTATTTGCACTGAAGTTTAAAAAAAAAACAGAAATAATATACATCAGCAATGGTCAGTCTGCTGACAAAGAGTAGCACACCATGGAATGTGATTTCATGAAAAAGTATTAGGCAGAGTGTCCCAGTCACTAATATGCTGGTTAGATCTAAAGCTTCACTAGGAAGCATATGGACAAAAACTTGCCTTGGTAATTTCAATGTTTAAATAAAAAAAAAAAACTACTTGGTGTTTGCTCTTCTGAGGACTGGGACTAGCTCTCGCGCATGCCCACCAGCGGGACCCCGAAGGGCCAACACGTACTGACACTCAGGTAAGGCTGGGAAAAAACAGACAAGGGTTGGTACAATAAGGAAGGAGAATGGGGGAATAGACACAATGAGATAGGCAGGCAAGGATAATGGCAGGGACAAGACTGGGACTCGCAAGAATCAGTGCACAAGGCAAGATAGAGAGAGGCAGGCACAGAAGCTGGTAACAGGATCTATATCCGGCAGAGACTGAAGAGCAGGCTGCACTATATAGAGACAGCTAGCCTCTGATAGGCTAAGCTGTCCCAGGGCTTATTCCATAGGCTAATAGTGCTGCACGGGAGATAGCCTGGTGAGAGAATGCAGAGTGGAGCGCGCGCCCGCACAGAGCTGCGGCGCTGCTCCACGTGGCTTTATTTACAAGCTAGACGCGGCATGTGTACCCGCGCTGGACGGAGCACAGAAGCTGGAGGCTGACGGTTCCTGGCGGCAAGTGCAGGATGAGAGGTAAGCGGTGAGGGGAGCGGGCAGCTTCTAACATCATAGAGATATAGTTAATAATAAATTGCAGTAACATGAAGAATTATTATTATTAATAACGTTTATAAGGTGCCACACGGTATCCGCAGCACCGTCCAGAGGCAATAAGAAGCTAATAGTTATATATACAATACAATAATTAACAGAGGGTTTAAAAACATAGAATAAGGAATAAAATACAAGTACAATGCAAAAATAAATAAATAGTACAAAACTAGCGGAATAATATGTAAGCAAAATAAAGATGCTGGATACGTGTGTAGGAGCAGATGAATAAGGAGGGAGCTAAAAAGTAGAGAGAAAAAGTGGGAATTAATGAAGACAAGGAAGAGGGAAGATGACAGGAAGGAGGAGGACCCAGCTCATAAGACCTAACATGCTACGTAAGAGAGGGTGAACAAACAGGAGACAAAGGGTTGATGATGGGGAAGGCAGGTAAGCTTAGGTGGAGGAATGGCAGGCTAGCCTGATGAAATGGGTTTTGAGGGAGCGTTTGAAGGATTGGAGGGTAATGGCTTGTCTGATAGGATGTTCCAATTGAGAGGGGCAGCCCGGGAGAAGTCTTAGATGCGGGAGTGAGAAGTGGTTATAAGGTTGGAATTGAGGCAACTGTCACCAGCAGAGCGGAGGGGATGGGAGGAAGTGTGGATGGAAATAAGGAAGGAGAGCTAGGGAGCGGTGGAGGAGGAGAGAGTCTTGTAAGTTGTGGTGAAGAGCTTGAAGAGAATTCTGAAAGGCACAGGTAGCCAGTGTAGAGATTAACAGAGAGGAGAGTTGGAGGCAGTGTTTGGAGAGGAATACGAGTCTGTCTGCAGAATTTAGTGTAGATTGTAGGGGGTGTGGGACACACCAGAGAGGAGAATGTTGCTGTAGGCTAGATGGGAGAGAGTGAACAAGCGTTTTAGTGGCATCTGCAGTTAAGAACAGTCTGATGCGAGCAATGTTGTGGAGATGAAAGCGGCAGGACAGAGTGGGTGCAGATGTGGGGGGGGAGGGTGAAGGAGCGAGAGGAGTCCAGGATGACACCCACGGAATGGGCTTGGGTGTAGGAGAAGACGAGTAGAGTCGCCAAAAGTAATAGAGGTAGTAGGGGCAGAGGAGATCCATGAAGGAGGGAAGACTACGATTTCAGCTTTGTCCATGTTAAGCTTGAGAAAATGCTCAGACATCCAGGTGGATTTGGCTGAGAGATAATCTGACACTTTTGACAGAAGTTCGGGGGAGAAGTCAGGAGAGGGGAGATAGATTTAAGTGTCGTCGGCATAGATCAGGAGAGGGGAGATAGATTTAAGTGTCGTCGGCATAGAGGTGGTAGTGAAAGCCAAAGGTGCTGATGAGGTCACCCAGAGAGGATGTATAGAGTGATAATATTCTTCCTAGTATCTATCATGAAGGGAATTACAAAATAACACATATTCAGGTTAGTATTTAATGTCCTATAGTAACAATAGTGTGATTGCATTAGGAGTTACTCTTTATTAAACAGCACAGGACATTCTATATATGCAGTACGTATTTTTCAAAACAGAAATCTGCGCTCTAACTATGGCACTGTCAAAGTTACAAATACTCCAACTGCTTCTCAAGGGAGACCAACACTTCAAAAATCCGAACAAAGTAGAAAGCGCTCAGTGATTTGTAAATAAATTATTTAATAGATTAAAACCAACACCCAATCACCGCCATCTCCATCTTTATCTGGCATTGGTCCTGATAGCCCACATCCTCCTAATCTTGCTCTCTTAGCGGCCCCATCTGCTGCTGATGCAGCCCAAGAAAGAGCCTAGCGGCTATTCAAACGAACATAGCATCTCTTGTGTCCCGTACTGATTCTACAGATAAGAGGCTGTCAGATTTGGAGCAAAGAGTTAGTGATGTGGAGGATGACGCTACCTCCACACAGAATCTTCTTCTTTCACAAAAACACACTACTGAGAATCTTTTGCTAAAGTAGATGATTTGGAAAACCGCCATAGGCGGAATAATCTGAGATTCATAGGCATACCCGAATCTATCTAAGGTCAGGATCTTCTTGACCTGTTACAACATGATATTCCTGCTGTCTTACACATTCAACCTGAGTTGGATAAAATCGTTATAGAAAGGCTCACAGACTTGGCCCCGAGAGGGGGAGAGACCATGGGCGGTAATCGCCAAGTTTAGAGACAAGATAGCTATCTTGCAATCCTATAGAAAATTGACCTCTCTCATTGTCCGTAGCGATAAGATACTTAGATTTCAAGATTTTTCAACTGAAGTATCGCAGCAGCATAGGGAATTTTTGCCCTTTTGTAAAATTCTTTTTGAGAAACGCATCTGATTCGCTTTACTCTTCCCTGCTAAATTGCGTATCACACATGAGGGTCAAGTGCATATTTTTGAGGATGTTGTGAAGGCAAAAGATTTTTTGCAATTCCTCACTTTGGGCCTGATCCAGACCTAGTTAAGTGCTTGAACTTAGTTACTCCTGGGCTAAACCATGTTGATTTCAGGGGGAGTCAAGTTAATTGTATTCTTTGCATGCAGTGATACATCTTTGAATTGCTTACTTCACACAGATACTTACCAGCGTTACTATTACACTGTTATTTAGGCTTGGGATAGGAAACATCACCTCTAATCTCTAATACTGTTTGCAACAGATGAAATATGACTCCCCTGCAATCATCATCGTTTAGTCCAGGAGTAACTAAGTTCATGCACTTAACTAGGTCTGGATCAGGCCCTTTATCCCAAATTTCACATACCGGGTCACAGTTACCCCATGCCTAGGGTTCAAGGATGGTTAACCTTGTTGAGGATGGATTTTCAATACTGGTTATTGAATTATTTCTTGATTCACATCTGGTTTAATGTTTTGTTACTATCTACTGTCTATCTGGAGGAAAATAGAAAATGGGAGTTTAATTGGAGCAACTTATTCTATATTACATTATGCATTTTAAAACTTGTTTGGTTTATACAGCATATGACACTCTTAATCAGGTACACTAGACACAGCTGGTCAAGTCTTTTTCAAGGGGTATTATTTGCCTTCCTATGTCTTCTAAGGGATCCTGACCTCTGGAGACTATTGTTCATGCTATGCTTATATCATTTCTTGAAACACATATGGCACCATCATTAATTGATAGGACCCCACAGACGGGCATACAAGAGAAGAGAGCTATGAAAGTAGTATCTTGGAATGTGGGTGGTTTAAATACCCCCATTAAGAGAAGTATGGTACTATCACATTTCAAGGCATTGAGACCAAATATAGTTCTCCTTCAGGAAACGCATTGGCGTTCTTCAGATCGTACAACCTAAAGAATCCTTAGATAGCAGAATGTGTGAATGCATCCTACCTAACAAAAAAAAGAGGTGTGGCAGTTCTATTTAATAAAACCCTGAAATATTCCATTACAGATCATTTAATAGATTCTAATGGCAGATATTTATTATTGGATATTATAGTGGGTGCTGATAGGTTCACGATTTTAAATATTTATGCACCTAATTCATCAAATCGTGATTTTTACATATCTATATCCAATTTGTTATTACAGAGGAACACCCATAATCTGATCATAGGGGGAGATTTCAATACAGTGAACCATTCCAGGTTAGTAAGATCAGGTCCCCGGCAGGCAGTAAATCAATCAGATTTAACGGGTATCCCTATGCTATTATCTAGACACATGTTGGTCTATCCGTGGAGGCTTCACAACCCTATGGACAAGTCATATACCTTCTACTCTTGGGTACATAACACGTTTTCCAGGATCGACTATATACTGGTTTCCCACCAATTATGTACAAATATCACTAATGTTACTATAGGGGACATAATGGTGTCTGACCATGCGCCCATTTCTGTCTCAATTGCAACGACACTGAGTCACCCAAAGCTTTTGCCGTGGCGATTCCCATCATATTTGTATCAATCCGAGGAATTTCGTTAATACCTAATTTATCATTGGCTTAATTATTTAGATGACAACATTGAACATTGGTCTAAACCTACCCTCTTTTGGAATATGGTAAAGGCTGTAATACGTGGTCATGTTATTTCCTATTTGGCAAAAAAAAGATCACTATACAAAATACTCAGATATGCTAAGGGCCATACAATTGTCACTACAAAATTATATTAATGACCCATCTGAAACAACTCTGTCTGATTCTTTAGCTGAGCAAATGATGGAAAGCTTTTTAATGGCACAAGCGCAATTACATTGAACATACAAAAAAAATAGATTTTATCGATGGGGGAATAAAGCTGGAAGGGTTTTGGCAAACCTTACAAAACCTTTTCGTAAAAAGCAACACATCTTAGTTATCGATGAAGGTCCTCTTTCAGGGAAATTCACTTTCAAGACTGACATTATTAAAGGCTTCTTTAAATATTATGAAATTCTATATACAGCACTCCCCGATGACCCATCCCTTCATTATCACTTATTAGATTAGGCTAAGCTACCTAAATTGTCCCCAGAACAGAGAGAATTTCTAAATTCCCCTATTTCAGAGGAAGAAGTAAAATCTGTTATTATGGGTCTCCATAATAATAAGTCTCCTGGCCCTGACGGCTGAGTTCTATAAAATATTACAACCCAATATCACTAATTTCCTGACTTCCTTGTTCGGTAAATTGCATATAGATGGCCCATCATACCCCTCATTTAATGAGGCTCATACGATTTTCCTTCCAAAACCAAATAAGGATGTACACCTCATTTCTTCTTACCATCCAATCACTTTACTGAACCAAGATTTAAAAATTCTGGGCAAGATCCTTGCGAATCGTCCACAGCGATTACTACCAAACATATTAACTCCACATCAATTCGGTTTCACCAATGGCCGTCACTCTGTTAAGGGGGTGCGTATGGCCATTGCGACTGTATTGACCGCCATCCAACATCACAATGCCAAACAATATGAGGTTTTACTGAGCTTAGATGCTTAGAAGGCCTTTGATAAAATTTAATGGCTCCATTTACATAGAATCTTAGAAGCACGGGCATTCGGAAGGGAATTTGCGCAATTTATTAAATTTATGTATGACAACCCCTCTACTAAACTACTTATTAATGATGATTGCAGTGACCCACTTACTATGACCAGATGAACAAGGCAAGGGTGCCCGTTATCACCCTTATTATTTAATTAAGCCTTAGATCCAACTAATTAGAGGCCATAAACTTATATTAAACCGTTTAACTCGATTGCTAATAGCCATAAAAAGGAATCGTTTATTCACAGTAATCCTAAATAGTGCTGCATTCCACAGCTAAAGGAGGACTTTGCATGATTGACACTGTTAATTTGGATATCTCTTTTTAAATACAAACAGAGATTCTATCATTTTATAAAAACCAAATCCATTGGTGCAAACTATTGGGACCCTCAAGCCTACATAAATTTATTTGCCTTCTAATATTATGATGCAAGTGTGCACTTCATGTATTAAGTATTTATTTGTAAATCTATGAGCGCTTTCTTCTTTGTCTAAGTATTTTTCACGTTAAGTATTTAGGTTTGCACATTTTATGTATGCTTTTAGTCTGACATCCCCATGTGACATTTCACAACCTGTATTTGAGCCAAAGCTTGACCATCCCATATTCTTCATTCACTAATGGCATAAGGATAAAGCAGTACCCAGCATTATAAGTCCTTAAAAGGTTTACAAAATGTAGTTTCTGAAAAACATAAAAACCTCACATTTCAGGACAGGGCCAGAGTCTGGAAAGGAAGTTTGTGAGTGCTTAAAATCTAAAGTAAGAAGAGGAAATAAAAACAGGTGACATGGGGGTTTAGTCAGACTGGGAAACAGTAGGATTGTTTGAAGCTTTGGAGATGAGTTATTCACTATTAACTAGACATACATTTTATGTATGTAAATTCATCTGCTGCAGCCACATGGTTTGGGACACTAAATCCTTCTCCTAATTTATAAAAATAAGACTACTAGAAGTTGCTATGAGGGAGACCAACCAGGATGCAGAGTCTAACTAGGAGCCTGGTTTTTACTGGAGCCCCTGATAGTGGGGACAGCCTGGGCTGCAGACATCTAGCAGGTCACGAACGCTAGAGGCTACTCCCAAAGAGAGTGGAAAAGCCAGAGAAAAGCAAGAGAGCAAGAGCCAGGACTCCAACTTACAGGAAGTACATAGAGAAAAATCCGACAGTGCAAGATGGAAAGGACACTGGATATAGGCAAGATGGAAAATAAACTGAGACATTGGCATTCACACACCACAGCCATTCACCACAGAGTGGAAAAGGTTTGGCACACTCACTGGGAAGAGAATGAACAAGAGGAGAACAAGGAGCACATAAGATGCATGGCAAGGGCAGTCAAGAAACTGGTAGGCAACGTAATGTGAAAACACAGGAAGACTAGGTAACAAGGAGAAAGTAGACAAGGGGTCACTCAATAGTCAATAGAAGCACAAGCCAAAGTCAGAGGACTAAGGTAAAATAGCAGGTGACCACAAGGTGACAAGGATGCTATAAGGACACTATAATCGACTGCCATTCCATTGTTCAGCAGTCTCTACATCCACATGCATGATAGGCTGGTGTCCTGGCTGTAACCTAGAGAGGGAGGTTGTAAGGGAGGGCTCGCACCAAAAATGCATCCACATGGCATTGTTTACATGCCGTCACATTACTCATGATGACAAACCTCAGGTGAGCCACACCTGAAGTTTTCACATACTGGCCAACATGTGACTACGGGGCACAGTGTGTTGGGTCTCATTGACTATTTTCTGCTTTAAAGGTAAACTGAAATCTAAGCCAAAAAATATTGATCTTGGAAGCGTTCAATTAATGAAAGAGTTGGAAAAATGTATTCTATTTCCTGTAGATACATCATCAAGCAGATCTTAGGTGTTACAAAGTTGTTGTTTTACCATACTGCTCTCTTACATTTTTCATACTGTTCACCTGCTTCAAGTCAGTTCAGTGTCCCATTCATAATTAGGAGATTCAGACTTCTTGGGGAACATAGGTGACATTCATCAAAAAACAAATAATATAAACAGCGATAGGTAGAAAAAAAATTAAAACTCAATGGCTGGTACTGATAAAAAGCATATAATTTTTTTTTTATTTATTCAAACATTAAAACATGTAAATGGAGCTAAACAATTAGTCATTCAATAACACCGAAATCAACCACACGAAATGCAGAGCATACACTTTCAGAAAAGTTGACGTAAATTTGCTTTGCCTGCCAATATGAACCGGAGAAGAAATGGTATTTATAAGCACAATAGTGAATTGGATAATATCAAAGTCAGAATAGCTGTGACTGAAAATTAAGCTGCATGGCTGTAGAATAGTAGCTGTAAATTAGGCAATGCAGGCAGGAGGTTACCCGATCTTCAGGAGATGAAATCAAACCGTCCCGTCCTCCTTGATGCCGTTAGTACCGCCAGCCAATTCAAAGAATAACACCGGGTGGCCACCCTCCAGGTTCAAAGTAAACAAACAAGCCTTGTCCATGTCCGTACCACACGTCTCCAATTACTAAAAACCGACACCTCCGTATCAGCCTATAATATAGCGGTGCAAATAGTGGCTCCACATGTGAAACCATAAATATATATATTTACTGCTCTTTGTGGTTTTTTAAGTAACGTCTTTGTTATCAATTATCAGATTATATTTTCTTTTTTACTTTCGTTATTTTAAATTAAAGTAAACATTTGATTTACAATTTTTTTTTTATTGAACACTTAATATGATTTACTAATATTCTATTCATGAATATGACTATCATATAGAATTTAAAGCCATATTAGAGCTGTGTGCATGTTTTCTTGAAACAACTAAATCCTGATTAACTGTGGTTAATTAACACTAATTAGAAACTTTGTAAATCATAGATGCCCAGCTCTTAGCAATAAGTTCTGCCGAAACCACGTGTAACATGGAGATACACGAAACGGATTGTAACAGAGGACCCCTTTGCTCACAACACAAAGAGATTTGCACCCATACAAACGGTGCACCGAGACTTTAACATCTTTAAAGATATTCAAGAGCCGGAACTGAAATTTATACTATTGCATACTAATAGCTTTCCAAAACAGTGATATCCTGGAAATAGTTCAATTAAAACTTCAAACTACGGTACTGTCTGAAATAGATGATATATCAGAATAAATAGTGATATGTCAGAGTTCCTACAGACAGACTTTGTTTGCTAGCTTGGAATAACCTAAATTAGTGCAATATCATAGGACTTTGCGATTACTGACAAGTAAAAGCACTCCAACATGCTAACATCCATATTTCACTTCTATCACTGCCAATTGAATGAAAGCTGAGTTTAAACAGAGTCTGCTTTTAATTGTCTGTTGAAAGGACTTGTATTGCTATACCGTAACAGAACCTATTGAATGAAAAATGAGAAGTATGTGAATTGTTTAATCCTCCCTCAAAACTTCTAACTGGGAGATGGTGCTCTGTTTGCCGACTTCACATAGTTAGTCTAAATAAACAGCACTTGTGGTTATCATCCACTCCTATACTACAGTTCCCGTAATATTGTTATAACACCTCTCATACTGTTTCAAGTTATCTGACAATATCATAGGGTGACGTATGGTCTAAATTTGCACCTTGGACTCCCTGTGCATGCACTGAAGTTTGGTATTGACATATTAATTATTAAAGACCACTAAGGATTTAAAAAATTCATAATTGTGGTATGTTACATTTGCTGTTATTTAATAAACATTATTTTTTTTATGTAACGGTGTAGTGTTATTGAGCTCCATACATCCTGTAGCACTATAGCTCAAATTCTACATGTCTGATAGACTCTTGGCACTACTCTTGACTTTTGCTTGACACTACAACCCTGTGTATTCTCAACCCACAACCTGTCTGCCTTCACCACACATATACAACTAACAAGCCCATTTTTTAAATTTTTAGGAAGATTACCAATTGTCTTTCTGTTCAATTTAATAATTAATAATTATTCATCACCTGGTCAGCCTGCTTGTATAGGACTGTTACGACTGAGCGGGTAGAGCAATCCGACAG